>BLKR01001356.1:0-42218 GCA_011170035.1 Teleogryllus occipitalis
GGTTAAAGTGAAGACCATGCCAGAAGAAGTGTTTTTCTGAGAAGAAGTTAAGCTCAAATAATTTAACATGTGTGCCTCTCAGATACAGTTTTAATTGGTTGTTTGCGTGTCTAATTTCTTTGCACAGTGTTGGTTTGTTATACCAGAAGGACAGAGTCGAGATTACAATGTTCGTGTGTTGTCAAGTCTTGTTGTTGTCAAGTCTTTTCTTCATTTCAGATAGATGATGTGTTTTAAAGGGAATTGATTGAGGGCAGTCGAGATGTCAGTAAGGGGAATGTTGGGAGAAAGTTCTTTGGTAACCACTTTCGTGTGTCGTTCTTTCGTCGTCTTGTGGTGGTGGGGGTAGTAGTATAAGTTAGTGTCAATATAGCATGTTCGTATTCTGGGGTCAAGTTCTATTTTCTCTAAGCCCTCAAGTAACTTTTTGTGGATGTCTAATGTCTTGGCCTGCATGATAATTTCTGTCCGTGTGCTTTTTGCGAAGAAACAGTTATGTTGCTGTAGGTCAGTCAGTAAATTTTGTCGTTTTTTTCGGTCCTTTGTTGTCTATATGTATGGCTCCAATGTGAGGGCGTCGCGTTGGGGTTGAGTTGGTCTCGGTAGTCCTAACTTCATTTTTGTCGTTAGTGTCAGTGTTGTCAGTTTCTGTTTTAGTAGAAGTCAGTGGTCCATATCGGTTGTCAGTTGGAATGGGCTTGAATAGTGTAAGGTATACATATATGTTGGGAGGGGGGAATCCACAATTCTTAAGCAAATGTCATGATTTTTTTTACAGTTCACCTGTCATTAAGACACTATAAATCTGTTATTACAATTTCTGGAATCTTTTTGCAAGCTTGTAAAAAAATTATTTTATGTAAAAATAATGTAAATTTTTAAACCGCCGGAGCATAGGAAAATCCTAATCTATCCCTTTCGTTCACGATTTAATAATGACGAACTTTTTTTTACTAGAAATAATGAATGAATACGCATCTCTGAAGCAATTTCTTGCGAAATTTTTGCAATTTTCATTTTATTGATCTCAAAATTTTAATGTTGTCATTTGACACCGTGACTCTTGAGACTACTTTATTACCAGGAGAACTGTCATTAAGAATGTGCTAAATATAGGTGATTTTGGCTTTTAGTTTGCATTTAACTTAAATAAAAGTTTTATGGTAGAACAAATTATTTTATTAATTCTATTTTTAATATTAAATACAGTGGAAAAATAGAACTTACAATTATTGACAAAAGAGTTTTGAAGAAAAGAAAATTGATTTTATGATTGTAGATTTTATTTGGTAAACAAACCACTGTTTTGAATTTCATTTATTGTGAAATTTCAAAAAGCAATTATTTTGCTTATTTAAGCACAATGTAATAATTGCATTTAATACATTGCATTCTGCTTCTTCCTTTACATCCTTCTAACTTGCACCTCTGCTCTCTTCCTTCTAAATAGCTTGGCCAGTGAACAAACATATCGTACCTCACTTCAGACACTGGTTTGCACTCGCAGACAGCTTTCTTTTTAGTAGATCTGTCATCACTAACAATACCATCTGCATCATCATTAATATCTGTTAAACGTGGTCGTCTTTTTTTCCTTGTGGGTGTTATGTTAGTTCCTTGGCGCATAATTAAAACTTCTGCTATATTATTTCTGAATTTAAGTAAATCCATTCTGTACTTTTGGGGTATATTCTGTAGTTCAATGTCTCTTTGATACTGCAACCATGCATTGCAGATAACCAAATCTACCATATGAAAGATAACTTTTAGAGTCCATTTTCTGCACTTCATATTAATCCTGTAAAGTGAAATTAAAAAGTCAATTTTGTTCACTTCCCCCATAAATGCCGAATACTCTTTTACAATCTGTGGCCTGTTTATTTCTATGTGTTGCTGCTGAGCAGCACTCCATCTCTTCACTTTATCACACACATTGCTTCCCACATACGACGAAACAAGGGTAACAACCCCATTGTCTAGCCATCTGACTACACACAAATCTTCTTCAAGTGGGACACTAACATCCACAGCACCTCTTCCTTCTTTTTTCAAGTCTTTCTCTGATTTTAAGAGGCAGCCTTTCAGTCTGTTTCCACGAATTGTGCCAACTGAGTATATTGTGTTCCGATTAAGCTCACGAATTAGTGGCAATGATGTAAAGAAGTTGTCAAAATATAATTTGTACCCACAACCTGTTGGAATGTTTTCACTTAGTCTCATAACTATTGAACCACCTAGGTCTAAGTGTTTGTGATTTACACTGATGCCAGTGCTCTTGCCCTGATACACCTCAAAATCGTACACTAATCCAGACACTTCACACCGTACAAAATATTTCAGTCCAACTGGATTTGGTTTCCCTCTAACAAATTGCTTCATCACAGTTCTCCCTTTGAATGGGATCATCTGTTCATCTACACTTTGCTTTTCTTCTTGCTGAGGGTTTAAACATGTTTCTCGCACTCTGTCGAGAAGAGGTAGCACTTTCCACAACTTGTTTTCTTTAGAAACAGAAGAGTCATTGTCTACCAAATGCAAATTATTTCTAAGTTTAAATACTCTATTTACAGATATATTGTCTGCAATCAAAGGTATTCTAGTTTGCTGTTCACAATATATTCTTACACGTGGAACATTTAATGAACCCATCATTACATAAACTCCAAATAATTTTCTCATTTCAAAACTATCACAATTTACAGATCCACCAGTTTTCTGAACAGAATACAAATTTGTTTGCGAGGCCAATAGTTCAAATATTTCTGGTGTAAAATATTGCGAAAAGTATTCAATCGGAGTTTTCATTTCCTCATTCCATGTAATAGGTTCACCCGTGAAAGAAGAATTACAATCTTCGAAGCCCTTCTTTCTCCATTTCCAACGATTTTCGTTTGGAGTTTCTAGTTCCAATTCTTCGTCAGATGTATCATCACCATCAATAGCAGAAACAGGTATACATGTCTGAACAGGTTCAGGCGGCTCCCATGACTCATCTTCATCACCAGAGAGATCAGAAAGTTCACTGCTATCCAAGTTGTAAGCATATTCTTCAATTTCAGTTCTTGTCAACGAAGACATGTTGCAACCTTTAACCCTTGGATGCATGACCTACTATTTTACCACTTTTCCATGACCCGGGTCCAAAAGACCCGGTGTGTATTTTCTGGATATTCTTGAAATAAATAGCTTTTCTGCGTATTTTAATGAACATAGATATTTATTTTGACAAATTGAATGTTTAGAATTAAAGCTTAAACCATTTTAAAATTAAAACACATACAAAATATTATATTGTTTGTTACATTGTTTTTTAAATTATCCTAATTATCTGCAGTTTTCACAAATCAAAATGCTGTGTTCCTTGCAAACGTGCTTGTTGCATTTGCAGCAGGTTGTCATAACTTTTCTATCTTTAGATGATGGGCATACACAACATCTTTTTTCATTGTTAGACGTTTCTCTTTGTTATCAGAATTTGCAGGTATTGCTTCACCTAAAAACTTTTCTATGTCCATCCTTATGCTTCTTTGTAGAGATGCTTTAGTTGATCTTTCCATCATATAAGGCTTCATCATTTCCATTGACAATTCTTTAAGAAATAGGCGCCTTTTATGGGATATCTTTGGATAAAAATTTGGATGTTGCCATTGGTAAAGAATAAAGGCATTCAAAGCAGCGATATCCATTATATTACACCAAAGCGCCATCGGCCATCTTTTTGTTTGACGCTTGCAGGTGTAATTATTTACTTTCTGGTCCATGACATCAACACCACCTTTTGTTTTATTATAAAATATTACAATTTCTGGTTTCTTCTTCATTGTACTTTCTTCAATGATTTTGTTATGATGCATTGTACTCAGAAGTACGACACTTTTTCTTCTTTTTGGGACATAGCTAACTAATGTCATGTCATTTTGAAAACCAAATTTGGACGAGTAAACATCGACAGCATTGTTGGATTTAAATTCTGCTGGTATATCTCTCTTGTTCTCTCTCATCGTTCCCACCAGTGTTAACCTTCTATCTAAAAGGTAACGAGCAAGAGGCACACTTGTGAAAAAGTTGTCCATTGTGACATTTTGGGAAGAATTTGTAATTGTTTCCACCAAGCGCTTTACGGTGTTCATAGCTATGTCTTTTTGAGGAGGCTCGCCAATTTTCCTGCCTGTATAAATCATACCATCTATAGCGTACCCTGATGACGATTCACACATCCAAAATATTTTCAAACCATATTTTCCTGGCTTACTAGGCATGTATTGTTTGAATTTACATCGTCCTCTGAAAGACACTAATTGTTCATCAATCGTGGCATGCTCATTTATCACAAATACTCTGCGGCATTGTTGAATAAATACTTCCCAAACATAACTAATGTGAGCGAGGTTATCTGTTTGTAATCTGTCTTGCCTTGTCCGTCTGTCATCAAAACGCAGGTATCGTCTAATGTCTTCAAACCTATTTACGGACATTGTTGCTCGATAAACTGGATTGGCATAATTACCCAAAAATATTTCTCTTATTGGAACGTCCCAATTTTTATCTGCACCAGCATGAAGAAGTATACCAAGAAACGCATTCATTTCTGCAATACTAATACATTGCCACTTTTTTCGTTTTTCCAAAGATACTCGTTTTGCTTCCAAATTTGTGCATCTTTGTATTTCCTCTACAATTACTTGTGGAATAAAGTAATCCCAAGCATCTTTCAAATTTGCCGTTGTAACGCCTCTCGAAGGACCTGGCTGAAATTTGATGACGTTATGCACACGAGCACGACCTTGAGACGGTGTTGCTTTACTCCAAACTGAACCATTCGGAGAAACAAATACATCATCAGTGGAACTTTGTTGACTCTGAAATAAAGATGTTTCTCCTTCATCTTCACAGCTCGAATCTTCTTCATATGAATTACTTTCTGATGTATTTTTCTCTGCTTCCAATGGCATGTAGGACTCGTCAGAGTCCGAAAACATGCTCTCTCCTGAACTCAAGTATTCATCTTCAGCTATCCACTCCGAAATTACTGTTTCAAAGTTTGTAGAAGTAGGTGGTACTGCATCAGACTCTCTATTTCTCCGAGGTGTTGACATATCTTCAAGAAATAAGCTACAATTAGTTTTGTCATTTTGTATTATACAGACAATAAAATAACCCTAACCTAAAAATTCAAAATGTGAAACTCAGAACTGTATTACGATCAATGAATAAATTTAAATTGCAAGTAATAGTTCAGCACTTACCGTAAAATATCAACAGTGCTCACAACAACAAAACAACAGGAAACACTTATTCTGAGAATGAACGTTGCGTGAACACGTTGCACGAAACAGAAAATCCAGCCTCGCTCCACATCTAACTACGAACAACAAATAAAGTATGTGCTGCACCCTAGTGCCGAAACTAATGAATCATCTCTAATAATTAAAATGGCCAGTAGATGGCCTATAGGTACCCATGAAGCATTTTTATGGCCCGTGTCATGCTGCGAAATGCGAAAATATGTCACCGGGTCTAAAGTGCCCGGGTCATGTAAAAGAGGTATACAAACAAAAAAATTAAAAAATAAAATTAACAAAAAGCCCATTTGCTTCAAACAAAGTATAATATGGAACGCAAAGCTTTAATTGAGGTATTAAAGGAAGGTGGGATTCTAAAATTCAATTCCGATAAAGATATTCACATACAAATATGCCGTCGGGTCCAAAAGACCCGGGTCATGCATCCAAGGGTTAAGCAATGGACGGTAAAATTGTAAGTTCTAATAAGTATAATACAACATAAAAGAAAACTTGTATCTCATTTAGTCCGAAAATCAAGAAAATTTGCATCAAAAACAAAAGCGCATGAACTAACCTCACTCAACAATGCAATGTTTCGACACAAGGGTGGCAAATGACACCGGCAAAATTACAAAGTTTCTCACAATGTTATTTCAAATTTTCCAATGCGATCATATATACTATTTATTCGTAACTTAATGCACGTTAATATCCACCAAAATTCCAAAAATACAACGAAGGAGACCGCAATAACACAAAAACAATCACATGCGACTCAACGCCATGCACACACAGATCATACCGGTATACACAAACCGCCATTTTGACCAAAAATGATACAACAAAGAAGCGCGCCTGGTGGCAATCGCTGGAAACACGTTGTTGGCAATTGCCATCGGCGTGCCGGAAGGGAGACATTCTCCGTTTCACGTCTGTAGCTCCAGAAACAGTGGTGTCAAATGCCACCGCAGTGAACGAAACCCTTTAATTTCATATATGAAACAACTTTGTAGGACTATTTTTAGTATGGCATTTTGGGATTGAAATGTGTGAAAAGTACTAATTTCTTAATTTTGAATGCAATTTCTTAATTTTATGCAAAACAAAATGAAGTTTTGCATAAAAAAATATAAATATTAAGACACTCAGAATGAAAACTGCCCTGCTCCTTAAGTAGGACCTTCCCTTTCAAGAAGGTGGTCTTTCAGTTTTTTTCTTCCTCAAGTATTTTCTTCTTTGCTTTTGTTCTGGAGTACATTGCTTTTGGCTCATGTAGAGACGAGTTGCATCTGCTTGCAGAACTCCGGCCATGGTATATTTCCCTGGTTCGATCTTCATTTTTCTTAGGGTTTTTGCCTCTACAGTATTGCCACAGTTGAAATGCAAAACTGCATCCATTACACCTAATTTCAAGGTGTTTAGCCCCACGTAAGTCTCTTTTTTGCATCTTCGCCATATCATGGCATTGAAAGACTCGTTATTATTCTCGGTCTTTCCATCCATTTTGCTAACATTTTTCGATCACACAGTTTTTTATAAACTGGCTTGCGGGCTTGAAGGATATCAAATGGTATGCCAGGTTTAAATTTATATTTTTCTAGCTGGTTATTGGCCTTTGCTTGTTGAAAAGAGCACCAACTATCTTTGCCAACAGGGCACCTATGATGAGTTGGTCTGTTCTTCGTTGCAGTTAAATGGTAAAAAAATGCCCATAACCTATTTGTCATTTCTTCAACACTGTCTCTGTTTGCTCTTAACGCTATTCCAAAATAATTTTGGCACCTATCAATAAGAGCACCAGTAAGTTTACCTTTGCCACTCAATTTCTTTTCTCGTGCCAGCTTACGAAGTGCTGTACCCAAACGTTTCTGGTAATGTCCAACACATTCCAGTTTATTAACCTGTTTGCCATCATAAGGGTTTGATGCTACAACAGCTTTATAGCTTTTGGAGTCCCCATCTCCATAAGTCTGTGTATTGAAGTCCTCTAGATTTACTAGAGCGAGCAAAAATTTGTTTTGCTCCATGAGGCTCCATGTTAGGGGCTGAACCTACAAAGTTCTTGGCACACACTGCAGCATGATCACCTTGCCAGGCAGCGTATGGTGCAGAATCTTTATCATTTGCATGCTTTTTACACCCTATACACGATTTAGACATTATTTCAATGTCAAGCACTTTCCCCATGTCAGATATTGCAGCTACAACACCTGATAAAGATGAGTGTCCACGTTTCTGCCAGGTCCCATCAACAGAAACACCACATTCAGTCCCTACTTTCTCTACAACTTCTTTTGCAGTAGCTTGCATACATTCATCTGCATACTCTGAAGTTACCAGAGAGAGGGCACTGACATGTGCATTGTATGCTGGAGGCAAAGGGGGAGGAGGTAAATTCATTATTGTTGAAATTTTTTTGGCCTCATTATAACCACAACCAACTAACTTCATACCATAAACAAGCCTTCTGTTGACTACATGAATTTTGTGTTGTCTCTGTGATGTACAAACATTGTCACTTTTATACTCGCACACTTTGCAAACCACTACCAGTGACATAGCCCATCCGAATCTTTGATTCTCAACACTCATGATTTCCATTGAACCACTTTTGTAGCAACTAGGACATGCGAAAACATTTATTAAGTTATGAAGACAGGATACGTCAAAAATAAATGTTAAAATTGTCTTCATTACATGTGGTATCAATAGGAGCACTGGTTGAAATTTGTGAGTGAAATGCACTACAAGAAGGGTCGATTGTAGCTGGTTTATCTTCTGCTTGCTTGGCCTTCGTATGTTGGTTTCTGCAGAAATTTCGCTTTCTTTTCTTACCACTTCGACTACTAGAACCCATTTTTATACGAACTAAATCACACAAACAAAATCACAATCACAACACTTTCTACTCAAAACATTCACATGGGCAGCACATGGAACAACACGTTTTGTTTACCTCGATTGTCATCCGTTTCTCGGAGGCAGAAAAATGAAACGGACTGCGCGATCTATGGAAGAAATCTAGTACTGTGTAGTTCAGAAGACCCCGCCAAATTCAAATAAATAAATGAGTGGAACTCTCTCTTCCCTTTTCTTAAAAAAATGTAATTTCATCGTCGGCTTGTGTCATTCGACGCGTTTCGCATTGAGGTCGCCTGCGAGCAGAATTGTTTCGCCGAGAGAGACGAGCGCAGTTATGTCTTCGGTAATAAATTGCCGGCAAGGGCTTCGGTAGGCGGAGATGAAGGTGACGGGACCCGTTGCGGTGCCAACTTCGACTATTGTGGCCTCAGCAGTTTGTAAGGCCGGCGTGTTAATGCGCGTGTGTGGGAGGGCGCGCCTGATTGCAATTGCCGTCCCGCCACCTCGGCCTGTGGGTCGATCGTCGCGGTAGATATGGTAACCTCGAAGTGAGAAGTTTCGACTTGGTGTTAGGAAGGTTTCTTGCATGAGTAGATCGGCTATGGAATAGTCTTCGCAGAATTTTTCGATTGCGGTTTTGCTAGCGGACATGGATCCCGCTGCGTTCCAAGACGCGATGTGGTAGAGCCGGTTTTGCGGAGGAGGCATTTAAAATAAGGAAGCAACGGCTTGAACTGCAGTGAGTACTTTGGTGAGCGTGTCACCAGGGCCTTTTAGGATTTCTAGAGCGGTTTTTACTCCGGTAATTATTTTTTGGAGGTGGAACTCTTTCAGGAGAGCGATGAGTTCGCTTATTCCCGAGAGAGCGCCTGGCGCGCTGGTACCCACAGTGCTCTCCTGTGGTGCGGGTTGCTTTTGCCAGGGGAACGTAGCGCCTAGTGGAGCGGTCGTTTTTCGGTGAGGGAAATCCTGCGCGTTGTTTTGGGGAACAGCTCGTGAGGCGGCTGCAGCGGCGCGGAGCTCTTTTGCTTCCTGAAGTTTTCTCAGCATGTTACGCCGGGATTGTAGGGCACTGAGGTATACTGGGCAGCCTTTGAAATTAGCGGGATGTTTCTCCTCGCAGTTAGCGCATTTGGGTTTGCTTTGGGATTTATCTGCTTTGCAGTTGGAAGTAGCGTGGTTTCCGGCGCATTCCATGCAGCGGGCGGTGGCGGGGGCATTTTGGTGTGCCCCCATAGCAGGCATGAAGTGCACTGCGGGATCCTATCTTTTTCGCGGGGTTCTTCCATTGTATCCAAAACATCCAATATACTCTGCATTGGAGAATATATTTGATATTGCGGATTTCCGTCAGCTGGTTGTAATTAACTTCTAGCTGGTAAATACCTAAAGGCATGAAGTTCTGAGGGCCTACCTTGCGTTTTAATTCACCGACGTGGTGAACAACAATGTTTTTTTCTGTTCTGCTTTGATGTCATCGCAGTTAACATTGCGGTCTAGGCCGCGGATCATTAGGCGGTGGCGTCTTTCCGGGGTGGCGCGGTGGAAATGGTATGCGCACATGGCGTCTGAGTCTGATTTGGCGGCGTTTAAGAAATCTTTGATTATGCCGTGGTCTTTGATCGAGCTAGGGCGAATGATTAATTCTGTGTTAGTTATTTGGGCTCGCAGCGGCTTCTCCACTTGATCTCTCAGGTGTTGAAGAAGCGCTGTAGGATTTTGAATGGCGCGCTTGTCTAAAAAGAACGCACCGATGTTGCCTTGTTGCGCTCTCTGCGTAGGCTGCGAGGGTGGTTTCGGCTGATTGGGCCGTGACGGTTTCGGCTGAGATTGGTTTTCGCCCTCTTCCAAGATGACGGTAATTTCGTCTGGATCGGAGGCGGCTGCGGGATTTTGTTTTTCATTTGAAGTAGCCAGGCTGTTGAATCTATTGGCTGTACTGACGGGGGAATTTCACGTCTTTTAAAAAATTTGCTGGGAGTGATGAACCCTTCTTCATCCACAACATTTTTCTTATCGGCGGGTGCGGGAGCTCCTCCGGTCTCAACAATGATAATGTTGGGCGTTAGTGCGTGAGGAATTTTGCAGCTAGCGCTTTCGCCTGCGTTTTTTGAGTCAGTCCTGTTAGCTGAGTCAGTCATGTTGCTGGTTTTGTCTTGGTCAGGGGTTGCCATGGCGCCGGGGAAAGTTGGGTCGCCAGAGGGCCCTACATTTATTTTGTCAGAAAAGAGGTGAGTGGGAGAAAGCCTAACCGCAGCTGCGCGTTTCCGCTGGCCGGCCTTACCTCCGATGACCGGAGAAGAGGAACTTTTGTCAGCGGATGTCGTGTTGCCGTCCTTCAGGGGAATTGTGAAAATGATTCTCCTCGGAGTTGGGCGGTGGAGCTTCCCATACGTGATGGAGAGCCTGCGGCCGGCTGCCGCCGTGCCGGTGCGTTGAGGCTCGTGCTTCGTTCTCAGTGTGGCTGCGGTGTTGCTACACACGCATTTCGCAGCAGCGACTGGAGACGCAAGGAGAAATTTTTTTGCTCTTTTTAAATATCTCCAAGCGACGACCAGCTGCACTGACTGCAGAAACGGTGTAGGCGAGCGGGGGCGGACGGAGACCGTGCGCTAGCGCGGCGGGCGCTGGGGCGCGGCGATGTCACTACGCGAAACGCGGAGGGAGCGGGTGGTGCTGCGACCTCGCGACGCGTTCTAAGTGCGGGGGCGGAGGGAGCGGGAGATGCGTCGACCTCGAACGCCCACGCCGTCTCTTCCGCCGAAGCACGTACTCTCAAACCTCTACCCCCTCCCTTTGCAGCCACCGTCCGCGTGCACTGACCGCTGCTCGGCGCCGCCACGGCTGGCAGCTTAGACATCATTAGCAAAGGGCTGAGCCCAATCACGGCCGACTCTACAACAGGCCGGAGGGTACGATGTGGCAACTAAGCTCCTCGCTAGAATAGGGAGCCTACATTGACGTATGGACAAACAGCGAGATCCTAGCATTTCGAGTCGAATATTTTAATTTTAGATGCAAACTATATAATCTTATAGCACAATTTCGCTGGTAATGCATCACCTCGTTGGCACTGTGCTAATAATAATTCTGAATGAGAAAACATAAGTGTTTTATTTCTAAGATTTCATGCAATTGATGCTTATGAAGAATATTAGTAATTTTCGTTCAAGAAAATAGCAAAACTTGAATTTTATAAAATCGTCCCTTCAGAAAATTCAATGGTTAACACCCATTAAACTTTTCTCTGGAATTAACTGTAGCTTAATAAACTTACACTGTTTTCACACGAGGGCAATTTTGGCTCCAAGACTTTGATATAGTTTTCACCAAAGCATCTTAATGTAGCACAACAGAATAATAGGAATTAAAATGGAGGACATAATGAATGAATGGGGAGCAGTAAGAAAACAGCACAACACATTCAAATGAACCCCAAAGTTTTATTCTAAAATTTGTTAAGCTTTCGTCTGTTGCATTTATTTGTCCGGGGATTAATGTCACTTTGCAATTTGACATAGTTGTTTAACAGGATGTTGCAGAACCTACTAATCATAGTTTTACAAACTGTCTTGTATATTGTTCCACAAAGACACACATCATTATAATAATTTACAATCACTTCATCATGCATCATCCCTTTTTGAATTAGGCCACAGAGAATCTGTTTTTGGTTAGTTCTGGCCAAAAACAAGTCCTCGTATTTCTTGCTGACCAGAACATCATAAGAGCCCATGACAATGCACCTATTCTGTACACTACTTCTGATGGTTCAGCTAGCTGACCTCTATTCAGAATGTCCATGCACTTATCGTGTCGTTCTGATACATGTGACTTGCACACTAAACAATCAGTTTGACAACTAGTTTTGAAAGACACATAACCACACACGTATATCAATGCTGAATTTTCTTCAGTTGTCAATTCAATAGGGTCTAACAATATATTTGAAACACTACTGAAACGTTTTATCGACCAAATTAATACTTTTAAAATAAATACACTAACACAATCTCAATAATGCCAACTTGAATTACCTTCAGCTACAAATACAACAGAAATACTTGAACTCCAAAATTTACACAGTACAGAACTAAAACCCGACCGGCCACGCTATTCTCACTGCTTCGCGTTTGCAGCAGGTTTGCAGTTGCACTCGTGGCCGCCAGTGCTACGTTGCCATTTGGGCATATTCCGGCCTGTTGTAGAGTCTGCCGTGGCCCAACCCCGCGCGCGGCCGGCTTTCACCCCCCCTCCCATTGCTTTACTACCTGCCACCGACCGCTATGTAAACATTTCTGAGATGTGCCTCCCTCGTCCCTTCAATCTCTATAAGTTTAGGTCGGCCATCAGTATCTTTCCACTGCTTCCATATTAATGTTTCATACAAACGACTGTCATCACCAGAGAGCATAGTGTTGATTCTTTTAAAGTTATTGCAGTTTTCAGTCACACACTTCTCACTTTCTACACTGCAACATAGCAATTGAGCACTATTTCCAGGAAAATTAGTTTTTAATTTGCATTGTAGAGATTCAACAATACAATTGAAGTTTGCGTGGTACCTAGACTCACGTTGTGGGGCATTTGAGAGGAAAGAAGAATATGTGGTCGAAGTTCGTAAAATTTTGATAATTTTATCTTAACCTCGGGATTCTCTTCCTGAAAAAAGTGATATGCTTCTTTTACTGACATAATCATATGCCTCTTTTGAACAAGTTTTCGTTTCCCAGTGGTATGATCTGTTATTGATTTTGTGTCCCTTAGTCCCGGTGCTTGTCGACTCACATCATCACGATTGAAAAATTGTTTCACTGTAAGTTTATCCATTTCGTATATTCTATGAATTACTTTATTTCCTCTATCAAATTGAGTTATTAATTCTTTAGGAAAGATGTCGCTTACTATTTTCTTAACAACTGCTGCCTTTTTCCTAGAAACTATTTGGCAAACTCATTTTTACTCTATTCACAGCTTTTCCAAATGATTGCGGAGTTTTATAACTTACTCTACCATTCGTTTCCAATAGATTATTCTTCTTGTTTTCTTCCTTTTTCTCTTTCCTCCACTCTCACCTTATTTGCATTCTGAAGGCGTTTCAATTTCAACTTTTTTCTGTGGTTTTCTGGCTTCTTCTGTGGTTTTTCACCTGGCGTTCTGTGGCGAAGACCGCCGAACATCCCCTCTCTGGACAGCGAAAGCCTCCGGAGCAAGTCACTCCGTCGGGCAAGACGAGATGGTTGAGGTCTTGGCAGGAAGCCCTATGCTCGTTCCATAGCGCGATTGGATTAAAGCAGCCGCAGCAGACCTTTACAGGAAGAACGACAACGAAAAAAAATTATAGAATTATTGCTTGAAATTCAAAAATCGCTTAATAAATGAAGTTTTAAATAATTTGAGTTTTTGTTGTTTTTTTCACAAGTCATTATCCAGAAGTGCTGGCAATGAACCCAGCTTGAATACGTTGGGCTAGCGCTCTCTTCTGGTGACTCAAGTTTCCTTCCATTTGGGGAATGCTAGCTCTTACGTGTTCTTGCACTTCATGTTCGTCTACTGGAATGTCATTTAAAGAATGTGCTATTCTGATGTGCCAGACAGGCATTAAAGGCATTAAAAATTTTTCCTGACATGGTTGGTTCATACATGAGCTTTCTTTGGCTGGACAGGCATCGAAACTCAGCCTTCAGCATTCCAAATAGTCGTTCAATAATAGAACGAACAGAACTCAGTTCTTCGGTGTACTTATAGCGTGGTGTCCCACGGTTTTCATTGTTTAATGGAGTCATCAGCCAAGGTTCTAACGAGTAACCTTCGTCGCCAATGATCCATGCGTTCCGGAGTCCGCTTTCAAAATTATTTTCCATTATTCTCCTGACAGCACTATTTTTTCACACGTAATTGTCATGGCGTGCCCCGGGATACCTTGCGTTGGCATTTAAAATTATTAAATCAGGGTCACAAATGCACTGCACATTCAGGCTACGATTGCCCCAGTGGTTCACATATGCCTGCTCATGCTTTTTAGGAGCAATAATGTGCATGTACGTGCAGTCTATGGCACCAATCGTATTTTGAAAAGGTTGTGCCGCCTTGTTCTTGCAACGAGGTTGCCATTCTCATGAGAGCAGCAGCTTTCGTTTGTTCTACGGCAATCCTTTGTTTTTTTAAATTCATTCCTCTCTCTGGCAGCTGCTGCTCTCTCTTTGGATGCTTCAGCTTGATATTTTATTGCCTTGCTCAACATCTGAAAAAAAAACAATGCATTTGAAAGTGAAGTCTTCCATAAATGTTACAAAATAACCATTTACATAAATAATGATAATGCTGCTGCTAATTCACTATTACTAAAACAAACTATCATAATACTTTATATGTGATTAATTAAATGATTAATTAAAAATTGTGTCTTAATTTTCAATTTTGCCATTTTTGACCTGCATTTGTAAATATAAGATAAGTGTAATTAACAATAATTTGAGTAATGGAGTACTTCGTTAAAAATAATTAACTATATCCTACAACTTACTTGTGTTGCTACAACATTTCTTTCTTGAAGTGCAGCGAATTGCTCTCGAGCAGTCATCAGCTGCACCCCAATTCTCTCTCTTTGGGAATTTGCTAAAAAATTGTTATGGAAAATTATAATTTTCAAGTGAAAATAAAATTAATTGCTAATAAACACAACATACATACGTCTTGTTCGTGGGGTCACATTCCTCCTGCAATGTGCTGGGGTACTGGGGAGAACCTGCCTTGAAGGACCTACAATATGTAGATACATATAGATTATGAACATTTTAAAACAAAACCTTAACGTCTTACTAGCAGCTGACAATTGTTGTAGAACCTGAAAGATTGACACTTCGAATAAAAATTTCATGATATTTAATGGCAAAAAGTTACTCACCATCAACTGCCAAGTCTTCTTCTGGAAGGTTCTCTTCAAAAATTATTTCTGTTCGGTTTTCATCTGCAATAAAAATTAGTAGTGTGGGCTACCAGTTTTAAATTTGTAATACTAATACAATACTTAAGAGAATAGCAAACAGAAGGGAGCCACTCACCAGTAGCTGCCACGCCATCGTTGTTCTCGTCTGTTTCTGCAATAAATACATAATACTTGGTAATACAAATACAGTGATACTTAACAGCAAAAAGGTAGCTACTCACCGATAGCTGCAAAGTCATTAATAACTATGTCGTTAGTTATGTTGTGATCTGCAATAAAAATTAAAAAGTATCCGTTCATAATGTGACTTACGACACCTTGGAAAAAGTACAATACTAGAATGTACTCTTAAAATTTTAAATACAAGAAGCTAAATTAAAGTTATGTAATCTTATAGATATCCAATTTTGGTTTCCTTACCTATATCTAAAACAAGCATATCCTGATAAAGAGCAGGTGGAGCTGGTGGCTCATCAAGCCCTACAACGCTACTCTCATTGCCTTGTACTTGCTGTAAACATTTGATGTATAAGATTCACATTCGTTTTAATGAATTGTGGAAGAATATTTAAGTGTTTATTTACCTCTTTTTCAGGAATAGAATCGGGACATTCAGTCCCCTCCATGTATTCTGTTGGTTACACTCATTATTCTTAACTAGAGGAGTCATGGCAGGTGAAGAAGCAGCCTATTGCCTGTTGCAAGTCTCTCCTTTCTTATAGCGCTCATTTTCTGCGATACTTTAAATTTTAAGTCTCGCCAGACCTACAAAAGTTCATGTTCAAAATAACAGTATTTTCAGAAATTTATAAATGTGAAAACGAACTAGACTTACTGTTTGCCACTGTTTTGGTGTCTTCTGAGCATCTTGAGGGACAGCATTTATTAAGTTTGATAAGGAATTCCACATATTAATGTGGCCTTCCCGTTCTTCCCCAAGAACTGGCCATTTGCAAAGTGGGAATGGCTTTCCTAAACATTGAAGTTGCTGCTCTGTCACCTTAGATGCTCTTGGCACTTTCATTCTGCAAGAACAATGTTTACACATACAAATATTCTTCAGAGTTAACATAATACTGCAGTTCTAACAATTTCTTTATTATCATTATTATTATTATTATTATTATTATTATTATTAATATTTATTCCTTGACACCATCTATATGTGCTTTTTTCTATAACCAATTTGAATGGTGATTGCCTATGCAGAGCATTGACCTTAACGCTTGAGAAAAAATACTCAGTTGAATGCAAATCCATTGTCACAAGAGAGAAAACATTACGAAAAGTTCCACACAATACATTTCTCCTCATAGTATGTCACAGTTTTTAACGGTTTTTGATTATAAATATATAAATACGTTTATCCTCGTGCTTATTCATTTGTCTAATCTATTTCTTGCCTATTATGAATAGATGAGTACTATTGACTACTTTCACAAACACAAAGAATCATTGATTTTCTTTAATATATTCTTTAAATGCTATGTATAGTAATGCTTTGTCTTGCACTATAAAGAATTTTTAAATGTTTTTATTAAACCTATTGCCTAAATTACATTGTAATTTATATTTTAAAATAAAGTTATAGAACATGAAGTATTTATTACATAAATACACATATTTGTAACCCAATGTATTGATTGTAATTTCCTGTATTGATTTAATACATAAAAATGTTTAATGAAATTACTGAATAATCCTGTGTTACAACACACCAACATACTATATAATTTTGATATAGGTTTTGTATCAATGAATAAGAATTGCCTCGTGCATGTTAGAAGTCATTATGAAGTGTTTGTAGCTTTTTTCCTAATTCCAAATTGATGTTCTTTCAGTGATAAAGAAATTTGCTAGCACATTTCATTAAAAAACAAGTTGTAAAATGAATGTATTGTAATATTTATATTATGTATGTACACAGACAAACGAATGGCCATCTAATGACGAGTGTGATGTGAAAAACAACACAGACACGGAGTTTCTTTATACAGATTAATTTACAAGTACTGAATGATACAATGTTTGTATACATACTCCTCCGGAAATTACCGCTGCACTCCACAGCACTACCATTCCTGAGGCAAGCCGCCCCAGCCTGACCCAGAGTACGCCAGCGTGCTAACGTGTAGCACCGCTCCCGGCATATGACTTCTGGCCACCCTCGCAAGCCTGCGATCACCCCCTCACGGATCAGCAAAGTGCCTCCGCACCGCGATTCGGTTCAAACTCGAATGCCAACGGCCAATACTCCAGCGGCGTCCATAACGAGGAGTCACGTGACAGACCTCTCACGCTGAAGACCCGCGGACCGCGTCACCTCATACTGAGTGTTCGGCCAGACGCCAAGGGCCCCCCGACACGCCCCCCGGCGGCCTGCACCTTTGAAGAGACCGCTCCAGCCCGACGCCGGACCCCCCCCCCACGCGCCGGCCCTCGCCATGTGCAGTCCCAGTACTACGACGTTACACGAGTGAAGCAATTTTTACAAAATACATTATCAATACCACTTACACCGTCACTTCTACATACTAGCATCTGATTTCCAATATTAAGTCTTACCTTGGAGCCATTGGTGATAATAGATCTTAAAATCTCTGTACACTGTACACTGCAACACTTCAAGATTTTCCACAACGTGCACACGTGGAGCTAGCAAAACACAAGTAACCACGAGATCTGCGCGCTTTCCAAGATTCGGATGTTTCCACTAAAATTCTCCACGCTGATTGGTTGAAACCGCACTAGCCTCGCGCAGGGTCCTTCCTCAAATCCGTTTAATTTACGCAAGCGATCGTCTTCGCTTGCACCGATAGATGTCGCTAAGAAGGAATTACAGAATTGCACTCAACTTCCCGTCGGTGCAAGCGACAGTTGTTGGTAGCAATCCGATTCCGACGGCTGTCGGTTTCATGTACAGAATAGCGCTCCAGGAACGTGTCGTCAGGCATTTCTAATCGGAGCACTCCGTCATAAGTGATGTTCCAGGGATCTGGTCCAAGTGATGATCCCTGGGCCGCTCCGCTGTCATTTCCTAGGTTTTCTGCCCTTTCTCCGTTTCATAGATTACCATCCTCTCGTTGATGTAGTCATCGATGACACGTAAATAATTGGGCATACTAAATTGTTTTAATGCACTCATCGTATCCGCCCAGTTTGCCTTGTTGAAAGCGTTCTGGACGTCGAGAGTTACCATCATGCATAGTGGCTGTGAGCGATGGTTGCCCGTCTCTGTCCGACTCACCGTGTCAATGATTTCGTGTATGGCGTCTGTTGTGTTCCTCCCTTCCCGGAAACCGAATTGCCGTGCGGTGAGTCTCCCTGCTTCCTCAATGGCTTGTTGGATGCGGTTTATGAGCGTTTTCTCGTATAATTTCCCCGTTATGTCCAGCATGCAGAGTGGTCGATACGAGGGGGCGTGCGCGGGTCCCTTGCCCTTGCTTATCAGGGCGAGACGTGCCCGTTTCCATCTCGCAGAAAACCTACCTTCTCTGAGGCATTTATTGAACATATCAAGCAGAACATGGGATTCTGCCACTGCTTTCAGAGCCTCTATCGGTATGCCGTCTGGGCCCGGTGCTTTACGGTTCTTTAAGGAGTTTGCCACCATCTTTGGTTCGTTAGCAGTGAAGAGAGAGATTTCATCTGCCACAGCATATCTGTTGGTGTGTCTCGTCGGATACGAGGGAAATAGGGCGTCAACGATGGCACCAACAACGTGTGCTTCCGGGGTTTTTGTTGGCGAGATGGCTCCTAGCTTCCTGTTGACGATCTTATAGCCTCTGCCTCACGGGTCGTCGTCCACCTCCTGTCTCAGCTCATCCCACTTCTTCTTGCTTTCCGCTATGGCCCTCTTGAGGTGATTTTTGGCCTCTTTATAGGTTGCTGTTTTCGCCTCCGTATCTCTCGAGTATCTTCTGGCTCTGAGCGCTTTGCGTTGGCATTCTTTTCTGAGACCCGCAATCTCTTCATTCCACCAGTATACTGCGTGTCTATTAGGGATGCTTTTCTTGCGGGGCATTGAGGCATCGCTCGCTCTTGTAATGGCGGCCATAGTGCTGTCAGCTAGCTTCTCAGCGTGGCTTACCTCGTTGGTTGCTCTTGTTTCTTGTGCTGCTATACCCTCATCCAACGTGGATTTGAGCTTCGTGTCCATTTTTGCGGGGTTCCAGCCCAAGGTTGTGTGCTTCCTGTGGCCCGTTTCCACCTTCATTACCCTGAAGGTGATATACTGATGGTCGCTTGCCGTATATTCACCCGAAACTTTCCAGTTGATGAGGGTCGCTAGTTTCTCGCTCGTTAGGGTGATGTCGGGAACAGTTCCTCTGCAACCTGGTCGTTCGAACGTGGGCGTATCGCCATTGTTGAGAACGACGAGGTTCAGCCTTGCTGCCATGTCTAGAATGAGTCTGCCTCGGGTATCCGTGAATGGCATTCTCCATTCCAGTGCTTTCCCGTTAAAGCCACCTGCAACCAAAGTTTCGCCACTAGTGTCGCTTACGGTGTCTTAAAGTTTTTCCAGCTTTTGATTAAATTTGTTTATTCTTTTGTTTGGAGTGAAGTAGCAGCTTACGTAGTTGACATTTCTGCTCTTCACCCAAACAAAGCCGTCACCCTTCCCCTGTTTCCCGATTACTATTTTCCCCGAATCGGGTATCCATATGGCCGCAGTGCCAAGATTGTCCGCCACCCACACCCCATTCTGTGTATTGCGGTGTTGCTCACTAATCAGAACAATGTCAGGCCGCTTCTCCGCCTTCAGTTGGAAGAGAAGGTCCATCGCCGTCTTGCTTCTGTTTACATTACATTGTAGGACCTGAACCATTGTTGGGTCTTCGCTTTCTGCAGGGTTTGTCGGAAGACTGCACAGGCGCGTGTTCCCGGGTGATGACATTGTGTTTGTTATCTCCGGTGCTAGCGCAGAGGGTGCATCTCATCTCAGATGTACAGAAGGTTGCCTTGTGGCATTTCTCTCCACATCTGTAGAATTCCTCCTTTCTGTCTGGTCCACTGCAATTTCTGACAACGTGACCGTACCCGTTGCATCTGTAGCATCGAGTGACAAACACCCTCCGTAGGATTCTGCAATTTGCAATCCATCCTACCTGGATTGTCGCTTTCATCAAGAGTATTCTCGTATCGCGAACATCTAATTCGATGACTGCAATTTTTTGCACCCTGCTGTTCGCTCTTGACACCGATATTTTTAATTCTCCTCTCGGGGCTTTCAGGACTTTCCTGATGCTTATCTCAATATCTGCGGTTGAGGTGACGCAGTCAAGGTCTCTTATTTCGAGGGTCGACCGGGGAACCCCATATCTCACCGCTCCTGACTCACCAAGGGCTGACTTCAGGGTGTTCGTGAAAGCCTTTCCGCCTTCCGAGCTATTCCCCAGTTCTAAAAGTACATTTCCCGATCAGGTCTGTCGGATGCACTTAACCTCCGTCTTCGAGTCCTCGGGGTTTATTTCAGAGTCCACCCTGAGCTTTGACAGCACCTGGGCGAAGCTGACGCCTTCAGCAGGCCTGATGACCACTACATCAGCAGGCCCCGCGGAATGCGCTGGGTTGCCTGTTTGTAGGCCTGACGTTGCTGGGGGAGGGTGCTGGCGGTGGTTCCGTGATTTGTAGTCCGAAGAGATCACCGTCTAGCGCGTTGTGGGCTGCCACCCTCTATCTTTCAACGCGATAGTCATTAGCCGGACCCGTTCAATTAGGAAGGCGCGATCGGATTCTTCTAGCTGCTGCTGCACCGGCCGCAACATGGCCAGGTATCGGAAACTCCACCTGGTCACGCTTGCCTAGTGCTGGGTTTTGCGCTTGAGAAGTAATGAAATCCCACGCCCGTTCCACGTCAAATTTTGGCGTCTGTTGCGGGACTTGCATCAGGCGCTGTAGCGCAGCCAACATCGCCGCTGCCTGGGAAGCGTCCTCCATTCCTGAAGTCTGGGTTGCCCGTTGTGTAGGTGCAAAATCCGTAATCAAACTTTGCCGTGGCGTGGAGGTTCCCGTCGGTACGTCGGAGGAAGTGGATCGCTGCGATTTCCCTTTCTTGCAACGCGGCATTCGACAAACGGCGTGAACGAGACTACATGCGGTACCGTACCACTCCGTTTCTGCCACGTTTCCTCGTCTTAGGTTCTCCCTTGGACGCAGCTGCTACAGGAACATTGCTTCTTGGATTTCCCTTATTCTTTTTACGCTGAACAGTCACCCACTCCCCTTGCTCATGGCCACCGGCGGCTTCGCCAGTGGATGTTCCGGTTTCGCCTTCCTGAGGTATAGGGATCTGTTTTTCAACCGGTATGCGGTCGTTTCCCTCGTCACTGTTCAGAGTTATTACTGGCGGGCTGCTGTCTGCCAGGTCCGCTCGGAGTTTTTTTCTCCAACGCGTGTTCGATGAGGTCTTCAATTTCAATAATACCTTCCTTAATTCTAGTGCAGGTATTTTTAGTCATGGCACTTTTCATCTCCTTTAAAATCTTTAGGATGGCAGAGAGATTATTCTCGTCTCCGTTATTTACTATCGGGTTTCCTTCTGCCAGTTCTCGTGCCACCGAACTCGAAGTTCCGTTCATTTCACCGTTTACATCAGAATTTCCCGTCGGAGCGACAGTCAACTTCTTAGGGAGATTATCCTGGCCTTCGTTATTCAGCAGTGGAACTTCTTCCAGTGCTCGTTCAGTCGCTTCCATTCACTTCCGTGTTTGAATTTGAATTTCCCGCCAATACGGCAGTCAACATCGCAGCCGCACTGCTAGGGATCGCTGATGAGCACACCATCGGACACTCGTCGCTAGGGGTCGCGGAGGTCGCACCATCGTTTGGATCTAAGCCGCCAGAGCGCGTTCTCGTCGCCGCCGTATCGATATGAGACACGCACAACCGATGCAAGATGGCGGACGTAAACACAGAACCCGCGGTACAAAATCACATTCACATTTGCAGCATTTCCACTACAATGCGGTCATCCCAAAGGTTGCGCGTATATACTCGAGCACACTATACAATGCTGTATATATTTAACATACCTTAAACGCCATAGCACCTACCGAACTTGGATAAAATCGCACAATTCGAGGAACAGAGTATCACACAACTCAAGGCAACACCAGTAGTACCAACCCCCAGTAGTAGTACCAGTAGTAGTAGACAGGATACTGTGGAAAATCTCTAACAGACACCCGAAGAGCCGGTGCTCTTGGGTAGTGTGAGGCTTGCACCCACTAAAAACCACGAACCTCGTAATCCTCTTCTAGTTTCCGTCCCGGTGCGCTTGTTCAGCATTTCTTCAGGGCGGATACCTTAATTTGGCTCTCTTTGAAGCCTTGTTCTCCGTTGCCTTTTCATTAGTTCGTTTTAGTGTCTCTATTTCAATGCCGCGCGCCTTGTGTTTATGCGGTCATTATATCATTTTCCTCTTTCGAAGGACTTCCCTTGCATACATTGCTACGACTGTCCATGACTGCTCGGATTTTAGCATGGTGCTAATCAGGTTTGTGGGGCTTATTGGGCCTATTTTGTCTCCAGTCTGGTACGCTCTCCCTGCTACCTTTCACATTCGAAGAATGTATGGTGAGCGTCGTCTCTGCTATGTCCACAGTATTGACAGTCTGCTTGGGCCGTGATCCCAATTCTGTGAAGGAAGGATCGGAAGCACCCATGTCCAGACAGTAGTTGGGTCAAGTAGAAGTCTACTTCCCCGTGTTTTCTTTTCAGCCACGGTTCGATCTCCTTTATCAATGTGGCTGTCCATCTTCCTCTGGTATCCGTTTCCCATCTGTTTTGCCACATCTGGATGGTCTTTGCCTTTCTTCCTTAATTAGTGCCTTGTCTTCAGAGAGACTGCTGAAAATGTTATTCTTTTCAAGAGCAAGCAGTTCTATTGGTATGGTCCCTGCGATTACAAGGACTGCGGCTTCTGATTGTTCGGTAAGAGCTTGCAATTCTCATTGCCCTTCGCCTTTGAACCGCCAGTATTCTTCTCCTGTAGAGAGCATGTTGCATGGCCGGTGCCCAGATCTCTGCCCCATATAGTAAGATAGACTCCGTCACGGTCATCAGGAGTTTCCTCTTGCCTTGTGTTGGGCCTCGAACATTGGCCATTATTCTGCTCAGGGCGCCTGTAACCTTTGCTGCCTTGTCTGATGCCCTTTTTATGTGCTCCCAAAAGTAGAGCCTTGAGTCGAGCATTACTCCCAAATACTTTATTGCCTTAGTGGTCTGGATGTCCTCTTCGATTATTTTAATTTGTGGTGTTGTATCTACCCGTTTCTTTGTTAATAATGCAATTTGTTTTATTGACAGCAAGCTCTAACCGGTGTTGGGTTAGCCAGGTTTGCGCCCTTATTACCTGGTTTAATCGGGTCTGTAGACCTTCTAGGGAGCGTGCTGTCAGAATAGCTGCTATGTCGTCAGCGTATCCTACCAGGAATGTATCGTCTGGCATGTCGAGGTTGAGTAGGCCGTTGTAATTAGCATTCCAGAGATCAGGTCCTAAGATCGATCCCTGGGCTGCTCCTGCCGTTATCCTTCTGTTTCCCTGGTCGGTTTCGTACAAGATAACTCGGTCCTTGAGATAGTCTATAATTCTCCTCAAGTAGTTGGGAACTCCGAAGTTTCTCAAGGCGTCTAAGATGTCTCCCCAGTTAGCAGAGTTGAAGGCATTTCGTACATCCAGCGTCACTACCATGCAGAGTGGTCTTGTTCGGTGGTTACCCTCTTCCGTTCGTCCCGTTGCTGCAACAATTTCGCGGATCGCGTGTACTGTGGACTTGCCCTTTCGGAAGCCGAACTACCTTTCGGATAAGCCACCTGCGTCCTCTATGGCTGCTTGGATGCGGGGCTTAAACATCTTCTCGAACAGCTTGCCCGCCGTATCCAGCATGCAGAGCGGCCTGTAGGACGACGGGGTTGTTACGTCTCCTTTGCCCTTGCTTTTCCATCTCGCACAGAACCTGCCTTCTCTCAAGCACATATTGTACATGTTGAGAATCAGGTCTGGGTGTGATCCTGCAATTGCTTTTAGGACCTCTGCCGGGATTCCATTCGAGCCCGGGGCTACCTTGCTGCTCATCGAGGTCACAGCCGTTGTTAGGTCCAGAGTGGTGAAATATGGGTTTTCCTCAGATACAGGAAGCACTTCATCAGGCGTTTTGGGGTGCACAGGAAAGAGAGCGGCAACTATATTTTCCATCGGCTTTGCTTCTAGTATGATCGGCGGAGATATGTCACCTAGTCTGTTGGTGACGAGTTTGTACCCTCATCCCCACAGGTCATTGTTGACGTTCTGGGTAAGTTCCTCCCACTTCGTTGCCTTGCTTAACGCAATGGCCCTGCGCAGTTCCTTCTTGGCGTCCTTGTAGGCAGTCTTTCTTTCCTCAAAATCTTTGGAGTCTCTCCTGGCTCTTAGGGCTCTCCGTCTAAGGCGGAGGCATTCCTTTCTGAGGCTCGCGATTTCTTCGTTCCACCAATAAGTGGGCCGTCGGTTAGGAACCAATCTCTTCCTTGGCATCGCTGCCTCGCATGCCTGCGTGTTGAGGTCCATCGTCAGGTCTACCAGGGCATCACTACTGAAGGTATGATGTCTTCTTTCTTCAAGCGCTTCATGTCCGTGTTCAATCGTCGAAGTGAGTTTGGTCTTATCTATTTTGTTTACGTTCCATCTAGAGATGTTCCGTCGGCATTGGGTCGTCTGAGTTTTCTTGATGCTGAATATGATGTACCGATGGTCGCTTGCGGTATAGTCCTTCGCGACCTTCCAGTCTCTCATTTGCGCCGCTAGGCGTTCGGTCGCAAGGGTGATGTCCGGTATCGTCCCAGCATAACCTGGTCTACTGAATGTTGGCGTGTCACCTTGATTCAGTATGATTAGGTTCGGTCTTGCCGCCATTTCTAGGATGAACTTCCCCCTAGTATCCGTGTACGTCATCCCCCATTCAAGGGCTTTGCCATTAAAGTCTCCTGCTACAAGGACTTCACTCATATTTCTCACTGCATCTTCGAGGTCATCCAAGTTTCTTTTGAAATTGTTAATTGGGGTGTTATGAGTGAAGTAGCAGATAACATAGTAGGTATATCTTGATTTCGCCCACACGAAACCATCGCCTTTCTCTCAGTCATCTATCTGCATTTTACATGGATCTGTGATCCAGATTGCCGATGTGACCAGGTTGTCCGTAAGCTATCCTTCATTGCCCATGTTCTGGTACTGTTCACTTATTAAAATAATATCCGCCCTTTTTTCGAAGGAGAGTTGTCGAAGTAAATCCTTCGCTGTCTTCTATTTAGATTTCCTTGTAGGATCCTGACCATTTTTTTAGTGTTTTGTCCTCCTTTAGCTGTCGCCAAAGCACGTCTAAATACGACGCATTCTCATGTGCCTGGGAAATGTGCGAGTTTTCCCTCCGTTCCGTTGTGGCGCATAGGATGCATTTTGCCTAGAGTCACAGGTGGCAGCCTTGTGGCCCTTCTCTCCGCACTTATAGCACGTACCGCTCCTGGTCGGTCCGTTGCAGTCCCTGGCAAAATGATTAAACTCCAGGCAGCGGTAGCATCGTGTGACGAGTACTCTTCGTCGAACATTACACACGAGTCACCCTACCTTTATACCGTGCTTTTGGAGCAGACGTCTGGGCATCTCGTTCGTCCATTTGAATGACAGCCATTTTTCTCATTCTGCTATTTGTTCTCGACACTGAGATCCGAATGTCACCTCTGGCATTTTTAATGACATTTCGGACCGCAGCTTCGACCTGCTCTGCTGTGGTCACGCAGTCGTGGTCCCTAATTTCTAGAGTTGGTCGCGGAACTCCATGCATAACGGAAGCGGTCTCCCCCAGTGCAGATTTCAACGCGTTGCTGAAGGATTTGCTGCCTTCAGATTTGTCCGCAAGTTCTAGCAGCACATTTCCAGCCCGGGTTCGGCGGATATCTCTCACTTGAGTGTTGCTGTCGTCTGAGTTTAGGTCTGACTCTACTCTTATCTTTGAGAGCACGTCCGCAAAGGTGACGCCATCTGCTGGCCGTATTACGACGACCTCCGATGGGGGTCGCGCCGTACCACTTTTCTGTGCTCCAGAAGTCGCAGATGAAGCGTCCCTTCTTCGGGTTCTTCTTCTTCCTGACCTCCGTCCATGGTTCGTCGCTCACTCCCTCATCAGCGATCTTCTGTGGTAGAGATTCGGAAGTTACACTTACTCCTGCTCCGTTTGGAGAACTTTCACGGCCTACTTTATCATCCGATCCAGCACCCAAATCGGATCTTTCATGCTCAAAAGATGTGCTCCACCGTCGCCTTTGGGCAAGCATACCCTCGACGGTGTCTTCTAGTTTAGATACACCAGCTTTGATTTTCATGCAGGTGTTCTTTAATATTGCGCCTTTAATAATAATAATAATAATAATAATAATAATAATAATAATAATACAAATAAATAATAGTAGTAGTAGTAGTACTGCAAGAGATCTTTTTCTCTTCCTGTAGAAAGTCACTGATGTACCAGCTGCCAGCAAGTTGTTTTCCTGTAGTCTGGAACCTAACAGCTCAGCTGCATCCTTGGGAAGGTTTAAATCCCTTACTACGAGTATATCATTTAGCTTGGCTTGTGATAATGGTTGTGGCGCATTTGACGTTTCAGGAACCATCTCGTCGGATACAAGTGATGATGAATCATTATTACTTCCTGTATGTGAAATAAAGAACGACTACATGTAGTAGTAGTAGTAGTAGTAGTAGTAGTAGTAGTAGTAGTAGTAGTAGTATAATACTAGTCGCAGTAGTAATACTAGTCGTAGTAGTAATAGTAGTCGTCGTAGTATGACTTTGTATATAAATAAAACAAAATCCATCCAGAAAATAATAATTGAAAAATTTTGACTTAGCATAGTGCAATGCAATATTTAACAGAAAATCCCAATCTCTAAAAATTGAAATAATTAAATTTTCTTTTCTTTTTGAAAATAATTAGAACATTCTGTTTTATAGAATACATTTAAATCTTTACTTTATTTTTAAGGCAATTTATTAATTTATTACAGTTTTTTGAAAATTTCTGAAGATATCTCTGAGCTTTACTGAAAAAAGTTGGTGGTACATTAACATGTAACTAGTAATGTACTTCAGCTTCCGGGTCTGTGACCCCCTATCTCGATTGTTTTTTTCCCAGTTTCCCTGATCCATGGAGCAAATGCTGAGATGGCCCCCTTGATTTGCTTCTGGACGTAAATGTATCTTCACTATGCGCACGTTTTGTTGAGGTCTCCTTTTGCTTGTAGTGGTAGCAGTAGAGCCGAGGGTGAGTTACTATTTTGTTCGCAATGCAGAAAAATCAAATCTGCAGTTCGTTTACCCTTGCAGATAGTTTTTCTATAACTCGAACGAAAATGTCTAGTTTTTCAAATGTTGACAATCTCCCGCTTTTCTAAATTTTATTATTATTGTTGGTGGTGTTTTAACGGTCAAATGTGTATCGTTAACATGTTGGGATGGGATTCTGGTACTCAAGAAAACGTGCGCAAATATTCTTCTCCCCTATCCGTCATGTACAGTTTTTACTGTTTTTTCACCAAATAAATCAAATCAAATATTTTATTGTCATTCCTTAGTGTAGACAATAATTAACAATTTACAATAGGAATCTGTAAATCAGTAATTATCTCCAATACTTATGAAAATATTGTTTTAGATGCAATGTTGCGAACGAAACTTTGTGGGAAAAATCATTTAGACCACCACAAAGGGCCGTGCCCTTACGCAAGAGTAAAGAAAAATTAAAATATCTCAAAACCAAAAGCCGATAAGAAAAAGCAGTTTGACGCATTTGAGAAATAAACCAAAGAAAACTTGAAGTATGGAAATTAATTTTTCATTTCCACAAATTCATTTTCACAATTTTCCGATAAAGAGCTATCATACGAGTAGTAATGTAGTAGCTGATGGACAAGTTCTACAAATGTCTTTATTGTACATTAAATATTTCAATTAAGGTCGAAGAATTAGGAAAGCATGAAGGTATCTTTCAAAACTTTATTTGTGTGAAACTATATCAAAGAGACTTTTGAAATTGTGAATTGACATAAAGTTGAAATGCACCTTCTGAAAGAAATGTGGCATACAGGAGTATACCTAGTCAGAACATGCACTGTTAAATGTGAGAGGAGTCATTTTGGAAATAAAACATAGTTTGCTCCTTGTAGCCTTTGTAATATGATTTAAAATATAAATTTTTACTTCTACAATTTGTGGTAAGCACTGTGAATATGTCATTTGCAGATTTAATTATAGATGAGAAATGAAAGAAGCTAATAAAGTTGTATTACCTGTATATTTTTCACACATTGTTCAATGTCATGCCATGTAATATTATTGGTTTTTGCATTTTTTTAATAATGTGTTTCTTGTTATAGTTGTACAAGTGTGATGGTTTACAAAACTGAAATGTAGCTTATTCTTATTAAATATTTCTCAGTGTATTTTAATATCCATTCTTTTCTCAACTGGTTATGTAGTACTTAATTAAATGTTTTATTTATATGCTTGTAAAGATTGTTCATCTACAATAAAATGGAAGTGTTCTAATGAAGTTCATTTGTTATATTACTTTTACTAAATTATGGACATAAAAATGTTCAGTGAAGTAAGTATACAGTTGAATTTACGAATCAGTATTGCTAGTTGCTGTTGGATTTGAGTTTCACATCCCAATTTTACTAGAAACCATGGTGGAAATAACAAGGTGTAGCGGTGCGCATGCCGCCGACTGTGGACCAATAATATTATATCCCACCAACTGTGCGCCAAATTCAAATTATCTACGCAGGCGCGGACATTTGAAAATTATTTAAAATAACGATATTTGTTATTAAAATTACTCGTTTAATTTTGTGAAGACCTTCAATATTAGTTCATTGGTGATATTCATGAAATGCTCGCAGTTTAAATATTTCAGGTCTTGTATACAAAAAGTGTGAACAAATACAATGACCTGACCTAACCTACAATATTTGGCCACGTTATTATAATCACTTTTCTATTTCGTTTCTTTTAAACTTATGTTTTCTACTATTTGGGGGGATGTGTTCCACACGTTTGTCACTCTTTATTTATGGGCGTTTTGAGACAATTTGTCCCTGAATAAGTACTGAAGAAATAATCTGAAGGTACAAAAATAATCTTGCTTCTTGCAATGTGCAACATTGTGTCACATTTACTTTTGAAAGAGTTGTATCTTCCAGTAAATCTAATTTGCCGTTTTTATGTAGTCAGGGAAAATATAATGGTGTACTTCCTTTTTTCTTTTTTTAAAGATTTGTCATGAGAGGAATCAATGGGCGGCATTGAGTTCGGTCTAACTTTCATATCGAAGATAACTAGAATAATAACAATAATTAATACCAAAATTACAAGACAATCAGCAGAAATATTAACTTATTTTGGTTAAAGAAATGTGATACGATTTCCTAAATGCCAAGTACAGAAGATGAATGACAGCTATTTTTTGTTCGTGATTTTTGAGTTATTATAGGCTACTATATGTGGCCAGGTATAGTAAACACTCAATTTCACTTTTATTTCTATTTTTATAATTCCTCTACATAGTTTCAGATTTGCTTTGATGATTGGTAAGAACGCAAAAAGATGTGAATGACAACTATTGAATTTTAGTGGATAGGACTACTCTATGAAAATCTGTCATATACTTCATAGATTGGAAACAAGCAAGTTATTTAATAATATTAAATATAATTCTATGTTGATGCTATTTATTACTTTATAAAATTTTTGAAATGTTTCAAGTATCCGCAAAGAACATAGAGGAGAAAAAACATATTGTAATAAGGCTTTACACCTGTTTCTAACCATTTTATCAAGGTGGAAATAACCACCATGCAATTTAATATATAATTCATGAACATATAGTATTTGTAATAATTACAATAAAAATTAGGAATCACTTAACAAGGACTCAAAGACAGTATTCTATTGGTGATATTCATGAATTTATTTGTTCACAAATTTTCAGAAATATTTCAACTGTCTAGAGAGAATTTATACAAATGTAATAATTAAATTAAAAATTTAACCCATTAGATATTTTTGAATGCTCAAGTAGACAAAATTTCACCTCATTTTAACTCTTATTTAAAGTGGTAAGACCAAAAAGGAAAGCAGACCTTAAAGGATTAATAGGAATGAATCAAATACAAATATTTATAACCATTCAAAAAAAATTTATTTTAAAAATTCACCATGTTACATTTACAAAATACAAATCACATTTAAATATGTCAATGGCTGCTCAGAATGTATACAAAGAAACATCAAATATAAAAGAATCAAAAGTGGCTAAAAATTTAATACATCAAATCTGATAAAATATAGAAAATATATTGGTTTTAACTTTTACGTAAAGTACTTTATGAATGCAAATGAAAGTTAACCTTAATGGATCAAGAGGATAACGATTTACAAAAAACATTTTTATTTAACATTTTTATTTATACCTCAGAATTTCTCCGTAATGAAGACACAAGCTCCTTATATGCAAAGAGGGGTGTCCTCTCACTACAAGATAACAATAAAATTATGTATTCTATTATCATATCTTCTCTATTACTAAAGGTATTTAAAATTAAATTATTATGAATAATAATCACAAGTAGTTCAAGTGTATAATAAATAATACTATTCTCTTACCCAGACTTTTCACTTGATTTTCTTGCCAACATTAAGCATTTTGTTGGTACAGATCCAGCAACTAAACGTTTGTTCCCAGGCATCTGCAGTGAATTGTGGTTTTTAAAGCATACACTCTCAAAGTGCTGTTGGCACACTCTACCTGCAAAGTTTACATTACACTTTTTGAGTTCATTAATTACATACATACTATATTATACATTTTGTTAATTATTATACATGCACATAATAAATTTCAGTACATTAAAATACAAAGTTTTGAAAGTTTTTATAAGTTAAATTCATTTCTTTATTACTTGAAAATTGATGTATGGATTTCTTTTGTGTTTTAAGAGACAATACAATCAAATTATTGTATGGCTAAGATTTAGTAAAATAATTTAAACCAATAAAAATTTCCTGCAGTTTTTGTAATCAAAACAAAGTATGATATGTAAAATTTTTGGACATTTTTTACATGTTAGAACAATTTATACATGTTAATAATCTTCATTCTCTAAAACTGACCATTTACAATTAAATATTTCACATTTTCATTTCTTTCATCAACAATAACAATTTATCCCAAACACAAAATATAAAAGAATATACAGTCCCTGTCCAGATTATATTCACATATGTACATTCAATAAAGCTATTATAACCACAGAATATTCAATGAAGCTATTATATATTGAACTAAACTGAAGCCACTGGATTTTAATTATTCAAAACGTTTTGAAATTTACCATGATCTGCTTTAAATGTTTCTTCATTCCTCCCACAAGCTTCCATCCACACCTTTCGTAATTGGGGCTCTTTTGGGAAGCGGAAATATGTATATTTCCCACCACCTATTGTCCCAGTCCTATTAGGACAATTTTTAACACAGCAGTTTGGCATCTTGAACTCCACATGAAAAATAATTTACATTTTCTTAGTATAACACAACAACATTTTGGTAATAAACAAGTGATTAAATATAAGGCATTATAGGAATTTGATGTATGCTTTTGTAATTATTAAAGCCAAGTCACATAAAATACATAATTGTAATAACTTGCACCACAAATCCACAACATACCTTTCCCACGCCAAGAAAACCACGATCTTCCACTGCTTTCGCACTGCCTTGCCAAACACGTCCTATCTCCTTCGCAAAGGTAAGCAAATGGACACGTGCGCCAGCCGTTTTCGCTTCATCCGTGGGTTTAAACGTGATTGGCTGCTACTGCGCATCCTCCGGAGCGCTACACCTTGTTATTTCCACCATGCTAGAACCAATCTATTAACCAATTTGTGGTATAGTTTGTGGGGCCTCAGCTAATAACTTCTTACCTTCTCTCTAGTTACATGTATTGACGCGCTGTCATTGTCCTCGTCAGTATTTTGTATGTTATAGCAATGTTATTGCAATATACGAATTGTTTGTTTTGAAGCATCACCGACACTCAACAGTAGCGCATGCCAAGTTAATTTAGCAGGCAATTCTCAATAGCCAATGTACTGAAATTACCGATTTTGATAGTTCCCATGGAATTTCTCAGGAATGTCTTTACTCTCTTTAATGTAATCATATTCCTTTCACATAATGCTGTAGATAAAGGGAAAGTTGGCTCAGTTGCATCAACCGAACAGTCTCTTGATAACTTTTTCTACACGAATTTGTCTAACAAATACTTCAGCAACAAATCTGCAGCCTTGTATTTTACATTATCAATGTATACATTTGTCAGTTCATTTCGAAGTTGCTCACTGGCAGAGAATGAATATTGTTTTATTAGGGAAAAAAAATCTTTTCTGAACGAAAGGACGCTTTATAAGTGAAAAACTGCTTTTCGTCAAGAAATTCAATAAAATGAAAGTTTTCAAAATCTTGAAACCTGTAGTCTATCAGAGTCACTACTGTATCAATAATTTTAAAAGAAGCAATTTTGTATCTTTGAAATAATTCTCACCCTGAAAGTTCATTCATAGTCATGTCTGCTTTGATGGAGATTTAAGTAATCTCTTCATATCTAACACGGTATATTACTACGTACCTATACCATTTCTATCTCTACGGTATATTACCTGCCTAATGATTTCACATTGTTGAGCGAAAACAGCATTTCTATATTGTGAACCGTTTAGAAGTTATGGCACTGGCGCATAATCAGTGGGGCATTCTCTATAACTCTAAATCTTTAGCTTCATTAATTGTTTCATAAAGAAAACGCGAACAAAAATCACACAAACAACTCTACTTTCCCACGTCAGGTGATGAGGTGAATTTGTCGACCGTGACGTGGACGAGCATCGCTGTGCAAGTCCATGCCTCCCGGGAGCCTAGGCTCTGCCCAGTGAGTACGAGTGAGAGCCCGTCGAGGTGGGTCGGTCCACGTCCTGACGGGGGGATGCAGGGAGGGCTCTCAAGTATTCCTTTCTTTCACAAGTCATTTTTCTTCTCCCCATTATTCATTCTCATTCTTTTATAACATCCTGTTTCCTTTCTTCTCCCTCTTCTTTTTCACTGTCTCTCTCTGTATGCTGAACGCCCACCCATGTGTTTGCCGTGCATGGCGACCCGTGTCGAAGGGAATGTGTGTCCTGGCGGTTGAGGGGTCTGTTTGTTTCCCCAGTACTCACCTTGTGCTACGTTTTGCTTTGCACTTAGGGATACGTTGTTACGTATTTTGGGGAACATTCCTTGTAGGCTTCAATACGCTTGCTTTGGCCTCGGACTCATCTAGACGGGTGGTCGGGAGCTAACCCACTCCCGATCAATCGGCTTGGACTAGGTCTTGTACTGAACTCCAGGGTGAGCGGGGGGATTCACGGTGGTGCAGCACTGTGTTATTCCCCCACTATATCCCCGTGGCAACCCTGACACTCCGATGGAGTGTTCCCTTGTTGGGCTCCGTGGTGGGTGGGGACCACGGGGATGAATCTGATATCCATCTCATGGATACTAAACCTTCTACCCCGCCCTCTACCGCAAGGAAGAGGCGATGTCCGGAACGAACTATTGATCTGAATAGTTTCTTTTCGAAAGAAGAAGATAGGCCAAAGAAACCTAGATTCCTCCTCATGGAATGCGCTGAGGAAGGAAAATCCTTTAAAATGGTAAGTGCTGTCCGTTTAGCGCGCGCAATTGAAGAAACTTACGGAAAACTACAAGCTGTGGTGCGACAAAGGAATGGTACCATTCTCTTTGAAGCACGTTCAGATGACCAAATAGATAAGATAATGAAAACCAAGCAGATTGCCGGCCTCCAAGTGAAAGTGACCACTCACCCAACACAACCTGTGTAAGGGAGTGGTCAACCATGAAGACTTCTCTGCGGAGAGTGAAGATTTAATAGCCTTTTTTAAGAGCCAGGGAGTGACGGAAGTATACAGGATCAAGAGGAGGGAGCATGGGCGAGAAATCCCCACTTCCACCCTTATTCTCACGTTTAATCTTCCAACTCTCCCTCAAAAGATCTCGTGCGGTTTCTATAATCTTCACGTACGGCAATATGTCCCAAACCCTTTGCGGTGTTTTAAGTGCCAGAGGTTCGGCCATACACAGCAGCGGTGCATGGCAGATAACCCAGTGTGCGGTAAGTGCGGGAAAACTATGCACGAACCTGAACCCTGTGCAACTACACCGCATTGTGTAAACTGCGGAGGTGACCACCCGGCCAATTACAAGCAATGTCCTACTTTCTCGAGGGAACGTGCCAAAGAAGATTCGAGCAGTTGAAAAAGTGTCCTTTCCTGAGGCCAAACGTCGGTACCAGGCGAGGAACCCTGTTCTCTCTCGTTCCTTCTCCGATGCCGTGAAAGTAAAGACACCGAGGGTAGCAATGGGCTGCCAAACGGAACGAGCTACTCCCCAAGTAGTGAGTTTCGCATGTCAGGTGTCTCCAGTGGACCTCCCAGTGGATGCCTCTCCCCTCCAAGGTGGGAGAGTGATCATCCCGACAAAATATAAGATGGGCAAAAAAACTCAGCCGTTGCAGTCGACAAAACATATATCCAACCCCCCTTCCACAGAAAATGTTAAACGCAAATCTGCCTCAGACACGACCACGAAAGGCTCATCAAAGCCACGTGTTACTCCTTCCGAAACCCACACTGAGCGAGCATCCAGCCCCCCTGGCAGTGCCCGGGAGGTCTCGGCTTCGGAGGAGGCTCCCGTTGGGGAGGAGTCTCGCGCATCCGGATCCCAACGTCGGAGGAAAAAAGAAAGTTGAATTTATCATGGCTCTCATATGGAACATGAATGGTTTCTCCTCGCGACGGGACGACCTTAAACTTCTGTTATCCCGTCATAACCCTTTAATAATCTGCCTCCAAGAGACTCACCTCACCGCACCTCGACCCTTGTCTCTTCGTGGTTTCTCCCCTTATAGGTTTGATGTGGATGATGGTCTCCGTGCCCATGGCGGAGTTGCTTCACTGGTACATGATTCGCTGCTGTCTACAGAGGTGCCTGTTCAGACTGACCTTCAAGCAGTGTGTGTGTGCAGGTGCACCTCCCATCCCTCACACTCACTGTGCAATATTTACATCCCTCCAGGACTAACAGTATCTGCTAATGAACTTTTGGACTTGATAAACCAACTGCCCTCCGTTCGTGGTTGTCGGGGATTTAAATGCCCATAGTCCTCTCTGGGGCTCTTCCCGCACCTGTCCGAGAGGCAGTGTATTAGAATCAGTAATAGACACGGCGAACTTGGTTATTCTAAATTCCGGTGAGCCAACTCATTTTGCCGTCGCCACAAATTCGAGCACGTGTATCGATCTAGTACTCTGCAGCCCTTCTCTTGCAACTGTCCTGCAATGGTCCATCCTCGACGACCTGTGCGGAAGCGACCATTACCCCGTTATCGTCGACATTGATGGACTTGCTCGTGGGTTGGCGCGCCCCCTCAGTGGTGTGTTCGACGTGCTGACTGGCTGACATTACAAGCGAACGTTAGTCTATCGGAGGGCGAGTTTGTCAGTGTGGAAGAAATGGCAGCACACTTTAACCGCGCTGTACTACAAGCTGCGGACATTGCAATTCCCAAGTCGACCGGCAAATCGCGACACCCCTTCGTTCCGTGGTGGAACCTGGATTGCTCAAGGGCTGTTCGTGCTCGCAAGAAAGCGGCGCGTCTTAAACATTATCCAACTGCGGATAACCTTATTGAATATAAGAGGTGTAGAGCGAAGGCGAGAAGAACCATTCTAGAAAGTAAAAATGCATCATGGAGAGCATACATCTCCTCTCTGAATTGCCATACGCCACCACGTCTGGTATGGAGGAAGGTGCGTCAAATTAAAGGATATCCTTCCCCAAACTTAGTGGCAGGTCTTCTCAAAAATGGTCAAATGATCACAGCTCGAGACGCTATTGTAGAGGAACTTGCCTCTCACTATGAAAGTATGTCGAGTTCGGCAAACTATGTTCCCAACTTCCTCTTGCTTAAAGAAAGAATGGAAAACCGCACTTTAGATTTTTCGACCCGAGCAAATGAGGATTACAATACTCCTTTCTCCATGTATGAAATGCGCTCTGCTCTGATGCTTGCGAAAAGTACCACACCAGGTCCAGACGAAATTCACAATTTAATGCTGCAACATCTTCCCGAAACAGCCACGCAATTTCTTCTCCGGCTGTTTAACTGGATCTGGGAAGAGCACACCATCCCTACCTTTTGGCGAGAAGCCATCATCGTGCCAATTCCCAAGGAAGGGAAAGATCGATCACTGCCATCAAGTTATCGACCTATTTCCCTCACAAGCTGTGTATGCAAGGTACTGGAACGCATGGTGAATCAGCGGCTGGTGTGGACCTTGGAGTACAAAAATTTGTTGACGCCAATCCAAAGCGGGTTTAGAAAAAAACCGGCCAACCTTGGACCACCTCATTTCGCTGGCAACAGCTGTTTCTACATCGTTCGTCTTGAGACATCTTGTGGCCATATTATTCGATATAGAAAAGGCCTACGATACCACTTGGAGGCACGGCATTCTGCAAACCCTGCACTCTTGGGGATTTAGGGGGAAGCTCCCTCTATTCCTCCAAAACTTCCTATTGAACAGATCTTTCCGTGTTCGTGTGGGTGACAGGCTGTCCCGTAGTCACCCTCTTGAAAATGGTATTCCCCAAGGATCAGTCCTTAGTGTCACTCTGTTTGCCATCGCCATCAATGGTATAGCGTCAACTGTGCGTGGTCCTGTAAAGGCATCGTTGTTTGTGGATGATTTTGCCATCTTCTGTTCATCCAGCAGCATCAGTGTGATCCAGAGGCAACTCCAAATAGTGCTGAACAAGCACCACGAATGGAGCACGACAACAGGATTTAATTTTTCTGCCACTAAATGTATGGGTTTGCATTTCTGTAGGATATATCATTTACACAGCAATCCAGTCCTTTAACTGGGAGGAAATCTGCTTCCATTCGCGGAATCTGCCAGATTCCTGGGGTTCACTTTTGACAAGTCACTCACGTGGCGTGCTCATATCCGTGGACTACAAACCAGATGTGTCTCCCCCCTTAATCTTCTTCGAATGCTAAATGGCACATCATGGGGTGCCGACCGCACTACCCTATTGCGGTTATATAGATCACTCATCCGCTCAGTTTTGGATTACGGTAGTGAAGTGTATGGCTCGGCAGCTCCCTCCACTCTGCGACCCATCAATAGTATACACCACGCCGGTATCCGTCTATCAACAGGTGCGTACCGCACCAGCCGAATTGAGTGCCTTCTAGCCGAGGCTGGTGAGTCTTCTTTAAAAAGAAGGCGGGATATTTTATTAGCATCTTACGGTGCTAAAGTATCAGGACTCTCTAATCATCCTTGTCGCCAAATAATTATCAATCCGGAATATGAAACATCATATATTCTTCGAACATCTCTGCCTCAGCCTCCAGGTATCCGATTGCGTAATCTTTTGCGGGACCTTAATGTTGACCTTCCCACCCCTTTGAAACCCCCAAGTCACCCCATTACCCCTTGGAAACTCCTCCGACCGAATATTGACCTCAGACTAATCTTCCCAGACAAACGACTAGTCCTCTTGCTTATCAGATGCATTTTCAGGAAATGAGGGTAGCCTATCCAGATCATGTATTCCTATACACAGACGGTTCATCGTTCAACGACAGAGTGGCATGTAGTTTCTATTGTATCAGAGTGGCCAAATCATATCGGCTACATTCTCAGTGCAGTACCTTCACTGCTGAAATGTATGCAATTCTTGAAGCTCTAAAATACATCGAGTCAGCGACCTTGCGCCGAGCAGTTCTCTGTTTCGATTCTCTCAGCTCACTACAAGCTATATCCCGTTCTTCCTCAGACTATCTGACGGAATCAATTCGAAACCTCATTCATCGCCTTCTGCTTCGCCACTATGATCTGGTACTGAGGTGGGTCCCAGGCCATGTTGGAATCATGGGGAACGAACTGGCTGACCGGGCGGCGAAATCGGCGACGGAGAATACTCATGTTGACATTCCTTTTGTACCATCGTCCGACGTTAAAGCTTTTTTAAAACGATCCACCTTTAGAGCGTGGCAAACAGAGTGGCACAATACCACCTATAAACTAAGTGCAATAAAAGATTCTGTTAATTCCTGGCGTTCCTCATCCCGACCTTCCAGGCGTGAGGAGGTTATTTTAACCCGTCTTCGTATCGGACACTGCCACTTCTCTCACAGTTTTCTCATTCGAGGTGAATCTCCTCCTACCTGTGATCCATGCAGGGCGGTTCTTTCTGTGGAACACGTCCTCCTTCATTGTTTGAAATTTGTTGGCAGTCGACGAAGACATGGTCTGGGCAACTCTCTATGAGAGGTGCTCGGAGATGACGAGCCCGCGCTCTCAAAGCTTTTTTGTTTCTTGAGAGAATGCGGAATATATAATTTCATTTGATATATAAGGGCAATATAATTTTTTTGTTTTCCTGGCTCCAGCTTTACGTTTTTGAACTTTATTTTTATCTACTTATATCTTTTATGCGTAATTGTAGCTCTCCTTTTTAGGGTATGTAAATGCTTTTAAATTAGCTGGTAAACTACATCAGCAACACTTTTAATATAACTTCATTTTATTTGTTTTATAAATACTTTGACATGGGTGCCAATGACCGTAGCAGTTGATGCGCCCTATAAACTAATCAATCAATCCGTGAACCAGTGGCGGCTGGTGCCTCAACAAACTAGGTTGCAGCTCCATCGAATGACAAATGTAATTTCCAAAATCCAGAACACTATAACAAACGTAAGCAATTCATGTAAATTAATTAAAACTATGTTGAACGTATGTATTGAAACATTACTTTCATAATTTTAAGCGTAGTGCTCATATCAGTTGTATTCACCTCACGGTGCTGGTTCATTCACCACCTAGTTCCGGCTTTGTTGTCCAATGGACAACATTCGAGTTTCTGTATTAGAAATGCACTGAGAATTGATGGTAATAGAATTCATACAAAACAGAAAACAACTTGGTTTCAAAAATACGGTGATTGCACTCCAGCACTTTGCAACAGTAACTATTGTTTGGATAATTTTTTTCACAAATAAAATTATTTTATTTCCAAAATTTCACTCCCTGGTATATATTGCAAAATGAGAAATTTTCCACAAACACTCGTATTCACAGATGCACACACCGTTTATATCAGAAATCGTCTTCCCTCCAGAACCGCCAACTTTACATAAAGGACTCATTAAATGCACATTTTGAATCAACTTCACATTAATGAACTAAAAATAAATACTCCAAACATAATAAACAATGCATTCAATGTCGTCCGTAATTGACAGACCTTATGTTCTTTCAAAAACATTTGAAATTCATAAAATTAAATTGTAGCTAGTGTCAGACGAACAGAGAAAATTGGAATTCCCCTCCAACGCCGCGCCGCGCCGCGATGTGCCTAGAGCCCCACCTTCATCCATGGAAGAAGACTGGTTGACGCACGAAAGGCCTTATGTTGAAAAATAGGGACAAAGATGAAATGCAAAAAACCTAGCAGTAAAAGGTAAATGCGGTAATAGAGCCAAACGCATGTTCTGTTCTATGTTAATCCTCGGAGAGCATCAGATGCCGAAGAGAGCGCTCATTAAACTGAAAAAAAGAGATTTTGTATTAAAGAAAGGATTTGATTGAACTTTTTACATTAATAGTTCCAGATTTTCATTACTTTTACAACAAAGCTGTCTACAGCAAACATTCAATGTATAGATCCAGATTTAGAGGAAATTAATCCTGATTAACAATACCAGTGTTCAAAGTGAGTACATTCCTATTTAAAACAATTTCTTTGATGTTCATTTGTGTGTTGTTCGTGATCTATCAGTAAAAAAATGTGATTCTTGTCAAATAGTAATAAAAAGTTTCTCTTATTGGTTTTTTCCTTATTTATGAAACCAATTATGCCTTAATTATTAATTATTTTTAACAGAATGATGAAAAAAGAAAGTTAATGGAATCATGTGTCATACTTCATGTTCTGTTCTATGTTAATAACGGGATAACTAAATTTATTTTCAGTTTTGCATAAATAACCGAATAACTAATTAAAAGCCAAATACGCTTAATTGTACATACTCAATACAAGAGCTGTAAAAAACACTGTAGTTGTGTGGAGGTTTCGTTTGAATATCATTAATCCATGATTTACAGCATAAGTTGAAAGTTAGTTTTTTGCTCTCCTGTAAAATGTTTTCATGACTTATCAGCTTATTCACCGAAGTAATATATGCATACATACACACACACACACACACACACACACGGCGACGGAATACGTCGTATTTCGCGACGCGCCGTGCCGTGCATTCACCAACTGATGAAGGGTCAGGGCAGTTGTACCCCACGAAATCTTATTCTAGCGTGTCACCAGCCACATGCGACGTCTCCGCCGCTCTGTCGCCGGGCCCTAACAGTTGTTGATTCAAATTGAAAGTATTTCTTTCCCAGGAAACCCTGCTTGGAATATGACTGAGGAAACTCACACACATTAACAAGCGCTACTATGGGCTTTAGAACACTTCATTAATAAAAACTTCGATGACACAAAATTTGTACAAAACTTTACACAAACCTCTGCTCTGCGTGATTTCACAAGTATAGCACAAGCAATCATTAGGTTCCTAATGTAAAATCTCAAAAGTACTGCGGATTTTATTGTTAATAATTCTGCGGTCAGAATCTAATATCTGACGCTACTGATTTCAAATTTCATTAACCCATAATACAATGCACTCCTACGCAACCAGCTGGCGCGGAAATAATCGTACTATTGGCCATCCTAACTTTCTAATTACACTTTCTACAACCTTACATTATTTAACCTAGTTTACACTTCTTTATATGCATTTTTATCAAATAACAAGGTAGATTAGTGATGCCTTCACCCAGGAAATGAAATTTAACAGAATCTCAAATGCAAATTTTACAAGAGGGCATCGGATTTCTTTTACAGAAAAGCAAATTCTCTGAGAATTCTGTGGATTTACGGGTACTCACTATCGTCCCACAGCTCTCGGCGGCGTGTACGTTGGCGTTCAGCTTTTGCTGCCAGCGGCGTGGCCGCAGGGTTAAAATCGGGGTGGATGACCTCGTCGGGTCCGCTCGGGGACTGAAGGCAGCGGTTTGCCTCGCTTGCACGGAAGCGGTGTCGCTGGCGGCGACCTTGGGCGGCTGGCAGCGTCTTCCCGGCGAAGCTCTCCTCGCGATGATCCAAACCTTCCCCCTTCTCGGATGCGTGCGGCGTCGAGTTTTACTCGCGTTCCAAAATGCCCGTGATCAATTTATAAACTTAATTGACTCCTTTGCTACAGGTTCTAGTAGACGGCTCTTCCTGGCGGCGTTCGGCTCGGATCGGCCATTTTACATTTTTTTGATGGTGCAGCTCACGTTTACGTAATTGTAGATGAAACGAGCTTGTGAGTTTTTACTCCGCTCTAACTCGAGCCTACTGAATTTACTAGTCAGTGGTAGGTCGGCCTTTGTGCGACAATTACCTTTTAACTTTTCGTATCTCGCGCACGACACTTAACTGAACTGCTTCGGGAAAAGCTAATTATTCCACGAAATACGTTTCCGCCCTTAAAGTCCTTCCGCCCTTACGAAGTTCGTTTCCGCCCTTAAATCTCATAGCCAAATACTTTCGCCTTGCTTCCACGACGAATTTTGAGAAGAAATGAATTGACCTGCCCCTGCGACGGTTTTCAGAAGAAGTTCGCTTGCGCAACCTGCCGAGGTAATAGTTTTCGGACACCTCGCATGACCGATGCCGGCCAATGGCAATTTTAGGTCTTATCGGCCTTCTCCTCATTGGCTGACATCTTTTCGGTCGCGGGTTTACACACAACCGTCGCTGCGCGTCATCCCCTGACGTCATCAGCGCGACTTTTAAATGTGATGGCGACACTGGGGTATATATATATATATATATATATATATATATATA
>BLKR01001356.1:42318-301992 GCA_011170035.1 Teleogryllus occipitalis
AGTTATAAATAGTGTAACTAACACGACTTTCTTTTATATATATAGATAGATATGACATCTTTTCGGTCGCGGGTTTACACACAACCGTCGCTGCGCGTCATCCCCTGACGTCATCAGCGCGACTTTTAAATGTGATGGCGACACTGGGATATATATATATATATATATATATATATATATATATATATATATAATATTGTAACACCCCCACCTATCTACTTTACCTACTTTACCACACGTGGTGGGTCGTGATAGCATGAATGCTCGTGAAGCGAGCTTACAATTCTCAGAAAGCAGGATCTTTCGGGTATGAGAAAGGTTTGAACCCTTAACAGAATGAATCAAATAAAATATGAATAATATGAACATATATTCAATGAGAAAATTTACAGTGACGCAATTTCACAACAGGTTATTGCACTTTAAGTGGTTGGTCACTGAAAAATGAAACAAGACAAAAACCAAAAACATATGCGTCACCTCGACTGCCTGAACACACTTTCATCAACTACAATTTAGGATTTGATTACTCCTTTCTGAGTTTTTCCACTACTAAATTATTTACTCTTTTGGCCTCTAGTTTTCCGTGCACGGCTTTTTTTGTTTCAAATGAATTTGATACTTGTTTCAAAGAAACCCTTTCACAGGTGCTAGCCTTGGTCTTCGCACTCACTATAATACTGAACACAAAAAAATATACGTGACATTCACGTTACTTAATTCATACCCCATTACATGTCACAAAAGCAATTACTTTAAACACAATACAACAAATTGATCTTTCTGGATAATATTAACTGTACAACATATAAATATTCTGAATCATTTATGTAAAATTGTACAAGGTAACCCTCTTTAAATGAATCTACTGACACGTGCAGTAAATGGCCTGGAAACTGCCACTCATACAGTTCGAAGTACTTCTCCCACCTAATCTAGACGTTTCACCCACTTTTAACACTGATGGTCATGTATTTACCACTATCCTCTTTCCCAGCTGAACGCTGCATAAACGTTTCCAGTTCCGCGTCACTCGCCAGTTCCTCACCAGCTCCGCGTCGCTCGCCTGTAGGTAACCTTGGGGATTTTCTGCCGCTCGCCCCGCGTTGCCGCCACGTCTCGCGTGCTGTGCTGCGACGAAAGTAGTTCCTTCCGCTCGAACGCCGCCAAGCCACCAATTTCCACACCTTTCTCTCGTTCTGGACGCGTACTATCCTCGCTCTAGACCAAGTCCTTCTTGCCTACGCTTCTTTCTTCCTGGGGTCGCCCGTCTTCCACTGCCTCGTACACGTTCGTTCGCGCTTCCAGCCTCGAAATTATTAATGTTGCAGGACGCAAATGCTCTGCCGAACTACTACACTTAAGGCATGTATGGTCTCAGCGTGCAATGTGAGATGCTGGATTTAATTAATGTCCTTCTGCGCGAATTTTACAACTTTTGAAGTTATTTCGACGTCAGTTATTTTGCTTGCTCTCCGAATTATTGTGACTGCAACGAATGATTTTGCACTCTATTCCCTAATTACTTCACCTTTCTAAGATACGCTTTCCGAGCTAGCTTTTAACTATCAAGTTAAAGTAAACTCCTATACTATCTATTTGTACTCGCCGTTACTGTTGTAGCAAAAGAGCTTCTTCTGGTCGCCGTCGCAGTTGCCGTAAAAAAAGAGTTCCTCCGAGGCGCGCCGCGATACTTATGTTACTCGCGCCTGGGGAAATGTTCGAGCGGTGCATATTCTCCTCCTTTCGTGACCTCACGGAAAAACATTACCCACTAGTTCAGGCGTCGCAGTTTGAAAAGCTGCGGGCAGATGGCGCGTTTACCGGTCATCGCTCCGCCGCGTACCCTAGTCCTCTCCGTTAGTGGGCTACTTTACATAACTGATGGTGGCGTTATGGGGTTGTCTAACCCCGTGACGTCACAATTATATATATATATACACTCAGATATGCGTAAGATAATGATATAGTAGTTTCGAATGCATTCATAATGTGATATATGAAGTGATGACATTTCGTTGTGGATGTTCAATTTATTTGAACAATTATCCTTGCATATCTGTATGATGTGCAGGAGATAAAAAATTGTAATTATATTCGATCATTTACTATTTCATATTATTTTAACTTCTTCAAAAGTTGACGTACAGAGTTGAAAGTTTTCGAAAGCGAGTTGGCAGCCATACTAAAATGTTTTAGCGGACTTTCTGGTTACCGCTTTTCGGGGTAGTTATAACTTTAATTTCTGGTTGAATTAATTGTAAAGACACTAATTATGGGTTTGTTTGGTTGTAAAACTTCATTTGAAAAATGAAAAATTTAAGAATGAACTGAGAATTCACTTGGAGACAGCGAAAAATATTTCATATATTCGAAACAGAAGAAATAGTGTTCCATAAAGAACGCCTTACAAGAACTTTCATAAATTCACAACAAAAATAACGGCTGTTGAGGATTGTCTGTTGAAAAAAAGTTCTATTAAGTAGCAGCCACTATGGGTGATCTGCCATAGCGCTATCGGAAATAACCTCCCCTGGACCAAACCAGTTATAACCTGATGTTGAATCATCTGCCAAGGAAAGACAATTACTCCTTAGTGAGTGGTCACTCGTATGCCACCATGAGGCTGGAACCTCGTTAGACCTCATCTCTGTTCGTTGTGCGAGAGCTGGTGATTGCAAGGGGGCATGTATGCAGTGGCGAATCCTGAACATTATTTTAAATACATCGCACTTTATGGAAGCTACATCTACCGTTGTCTTTTATTTCGAGCTTTTCTGAAATCCCAATACCATGAAATTCCGTCCTTAATAATTGTTCTATAAGTCAATTACACAAACCACTAACTTTTGGGTCATTAACACTCCATTTTCACAAAGCTTTGAGAGAAGCGTAACTTACGGAGGACTGTTTACCGCAATATTTTGCGGTGCCCACCGACCGTCCAGACGCGCATCCTCCCCTCTCCCGGTCCTTGAAACATGAGGAGGCCTAAGTTATCGCGGCTGGCATGCGGTATCTACGCCTGCGCTAGCTAATTCTCTGGGCAGCATTAACAATTGTTTGAAGCTTCTTACTCTACCGCACTTCATCGTGCTTACGGGTGCGGAAGACTGGCTCTCGGTAGCAAAAGTTATTTTTTCGCTTCTGTTTTAAATCTTTCAAAATCTCAATAACTCTTTAAAAGGATTACCAAACTTATGAAGTATTTCTCATACACTTAGAATTACCAGGTACAAGGTGTGTCCAAGAAGTCATGAAATATTTTTTTAAAACATTTATTGGCGATAATTGTACAAAGCTGAAAATTCTTCGAAGTAGTCACCATTAGCATCTACACATTTTTTCCAGCGCTTCACTAATGATTGGAAAGCCTCCCGGAAGGCCTCAACCGGAACCTCGTTTAAGAGCGTTGTCACAGCCTTTTGGATATCCTCAATGGTCTCAAAACGGCGTCCTGTGAGTGCTGTTTTAATCCTGGGAGACAGAATGAAGTCCGGTGGAGAGAGACCAGAACTGTAGGGCGGCCGCGGCAGCGTTGCCAGGTTGTGCTTGAACAAGTACTCGCGGACGCGCAGAGATGAGTGGCTGGGCGCGTTGTCGTGGTGCAGCAGCCACGTAGCGGCGACGTCTTTTCGCACCCGGAGCACCTTTTTTCGTAATCTTTCCAGGACATCTGCGTAGTAATGAGCATTAATAGTTTGTCCTTGGGGTACAAACTTTTTGTACACCACACCTTTTCTGTCGAAGACAATCAACATCGTTTTCACTGGATTTGCTCATCCTCGCCTTCTTGGGTTTTGGGGACGCTGAGGTGTGTCATTCCGAACTTTGGCGCTTGGTTTCCGGGTCGTACTCGAAAGTCCATGTCTCGTACCCAGTAATAACGTTGTCCAAATTATCCGTTCAATTTCCACACGTTCCAACAGTTCACTTGCGACCAACACTCTATTGACCTTTTGTTTGACAGAATTTTCGGCACCAGCTTGGCGCACACCTTTCTTATGTGCAATTCCTCCGAAACAATGTTGAACACGGAACTTTTTGGAATGTTCAGAGTGTCAGCTGAAAGCCGAACCCTCAATCGGCGGTCAGATTCAACAATTCACGAACACGATTCACATTGTTGTTTCTCATTGTTGGTGGTCTTCCAGAGCGAGGGTCATCGTCCACCCCTTCCTGGCCATCCTTAAACTTCTTCACCCACCTTGTAACTTGCACATAACTCATGGCAGACTCCCTATAGGCTTGCTCTAACGTTGCATGAGTCTCGGAAGGCTTTTTATCGAGCTTCGTGCAAATTTTCGCCCAACGTTTTTCGACTGAATCATTCATTGCGCGTCGTGACGAGGTCGCGAAACAGAGGTGCACTTATTTAACTATACTGATGCTACCGTTGCTCGGAGAAGAAGGAGCTTTGGTGCGCTGTAAAGCTGAGGGTCCCCTCCACCTAACCCAACTAGTCCAAGCGCGCTGCGACCCATAGCGGCGCGGAAAAAATATTTCATGACTTTTTGGACACACCTTGTATACCGGTATACGCGGTGTATCGGAGAATTCACCGGGAGCGGTAGCTCAGTGCATCAACTGATGTCACTGCAGTGCCTCTGACCGGGAGGTCCTAGATTCGAGTCCTACTAGCTTTTCAGCTAGATCGAATTCAGTCGCTATCTGGAGGAGAATTCTAGCGGCCGTCTGCTCTGATCGGTAGTTTTCCGTGGTTTCTCCGATCAACACCAGGCGAATGCCGGAGCAGTACTCTACAAAACGGGCCACGGACCGCGCGCGATCTATCCATCTTCCTTGTCCTATCCTCTCCCCTTACACACACACTTACACTAACATGCACCACACTACCACATATTCCGGGAGTCCGGTCGGGAGCTTTGAGCTTTCCCCGACTGGGGCGGTGCCTCGCTGGTGGGAGAGTCCTGGTTAGGGGACCCCACTAGCCGACGGTAGGTCGGCGCCGGATCTCGCCATCCAGCGGGGGAAGATCACCGCTATCTCCCGAGAAAAAAGCATGCACTACACTAACGGGACTAACGACCAAAGCAGTTGACGCGCCCGGAAACACGAAGACAATCAATCAATCGGAGAATTCGCCACTGCATGTATGCGTACTCCAATACACTTCCTTTGGCCTCAGCCTCTGCTATGTAGATGGGCAGTCGGGAGTTAACCCACTCACGATCAATCGCCTCGGTCTAGTTCTAACTAAACTCCAAGGTGAAGGGAGAATGCCTCGGCGTGACAGAGCTGAGGCGCGCCCCTCTAATATCTCTGTGACAGCCCTGGCTTACTAAGGGTCCCCCTTGATGGTTCCATGGGAGTGTGGAGATGAAACAACTTCCATCATATGTAACATAACCCCTCCCATTGTTCTCTTCTGCATGGACGAGTTGTTATGACCAACAATCTGATCTGAGTAGGACCGAAGAAACAGTTTTTTTCTTTAAGTCGTGTACCGTGTAAAGGAAAAAGTTTTAAAAGTGAGTGCGGTCCGCCTGGTGGAAGTCATACAGGATTTGTTCGGGAAGTTCCAAGCGTGCGATAAATGAATGATATCATTCTATTTGAAGCGCGCACCGACGCATGACTACCAAGCAGAACGCTTTATTATTATTATTATTATTATTATTATTATTATTAATTGTACAAAATAACAAATTACAACTCAGGTCGTAAAGTAAATAAAGCCAACTGATTAATTGCGAAGAAGAGAGCAGAACACAAAATACGTGTGACGCTATATATTAAAAAATAGTGTAGTAATTCTTGATTTAAGACAAGAATTAAGTGCTCGACAACTTTAGCTAAACATGTCCCAACAATACAATACAATCGGTCAAGAATGCACTGCGGCACAGTAATAATTTTTAAACTTGCGAGCCGCTCACCGTTTATTTTCAACACATTATGCTTATGATTACACTATTTGTTGATATGTCTTTTGAATTAAGTTCTCGTCAACTTGAGCTAAAACTATTCCAACAATATAACACAACCGATGAAGTATGCACTGGCATTCTCTGCCTAATCATTTTTTTAAACTAGCGAGCAAGAACAAAGTTTATTTGGAACATTTTATAATTACGTACTATTTGTGGATATATTTCATGAATTAAGTGCTTGTCAACTTTAGCTGCAAATGTTCCAATAACACATTGTCTTTGATTCCATCGTGTCAGTTGTATGTGAACTATCTTATGTGTTCGTGAAGAAGCCTAAATGATATCCGAAAATAGCTCCAACTTGCCCTTAACAGTTTGCATCAAGGAAGAGAGTCCGTGAGTTTTATATTTTCCATGACAAAAACGTGTTGCATGAACTTCTTTAGTATTTACCATCTCCTTAATAAACCAGTTTTCATAGGGGATCACCAGCCTTCCTTTGTTAGCTAAGCTAGATTCTTTGGTCTCACGATATTCCTGACGTGATGTAACTACCGTAGATGTGAGAAGAGACCAGTTGCTTTTCTCCATGATACCTCTTCCTGTGATATCACGGGGATCAGGCCGCCTTTGTCCTCTGGGTCATTCCATGCAAAAAGGGGATTTTATGATACGACTCCTACAAACTTGAAAATATTTTGGGATGTTGTTGTCCATGATGCCTACATCGTCGAGGTACAATATTAAACATTTCTGATAGTTCGGCAACAATACACTTAAAATCTAAGACTTCTTGGGAACACTTCTATATTCTCATTTTTTGCCCTCATATAAACGTTTCTACAAATTCTAAAAATTTGTAAGGATATATAAGACACGTAGTACAATTATTCATTAAATATATGAATTTGATATCGTGTTATTCTTGGCATAAGACAATAAAAAATTCTTTAAAACGGAATCACTCGCAAGAAAACCTTTTTGAAATTTATGAAAATTTGCTATAATATTTTATATATGATGTTCTAGAAGCTATTAAATTTTCTTGATGAAATCTTTAAAGAAATAAAAATCATCATTAAAAATACTCGCTTGAGCTGAAATGGGCTGTAAGCAACCCGCCACAACCATTCATTGTTGCAGCGTCTCTTCTCGCGAGGTAGCTGATGAATGAAGTACTCAGTTATAGTTGGTGTTTTTTGGAGAACATCTTCCCGAGGCACTTTAGTTGAATTTGATACAAGTTTTACTGAATGTTTGTTCTCGCTGACTGGAATGACACAGATTTTACGAAAATTGAAAAAGCGCGAAAATTTTGTGGCGTCTTCCTACAACTATAATATTCACGAGAGAGATTTTTTTCCTTTATGAAATCTGTTCCTTAAAGGTGTGTTTTAAATAAGTGCAAGTTCAACTTTTCGGAAAAGTGAGTAGTACACGAAAACTACTCAGGAGCTCACAATGCACGGGCGCCATTGCGCCCAACGTCAATGATAGATATCGCACAGCGTAGCGATCAAGCTCACGAGAAATGGTTCAGCGAAAGGATAAAAATAAAAGGTCAGGCGATCTCAGAAAAGTACAATGAAGGAATGTACATGAAATATCAGACAACTAATGCATCGTAATAATTCAGGAACATAAAATTGTCGTGGCTTGGATTTCTTTTATTTTATTTTTTATTTTATTTATTTTACGTCAAAAAACAGTTAAAACTGCGTATGACGTGCTATGGGAAAAAGTGAATTGTGTGCACATTTTCAAAATTCTGTGATCCCTACACTGTCATATACTACTTAAATTTTGAAAACAGAAAAAAAGAAAAGAAAAAAACCCTCCCATGTAATAAAATCTATTTTCAAGGATAAATAAGCAATAAATTTTGGCTCTTATCCATGTTGTCCTTCGGAATAATACTTCCTGCCGTGACAACATGGAAACGATAATTTGAATAATTGTATTTCCCACTGAATTCTAGAAGACGTGCACAGAAAATGAAGTTACATTTATGTCCAGAAGCAAAACAAGGGGCCATCTCAGCATTTGCTCAATGGACCAGGGAAACTGGACGAAAAACCTGATCGAGATGGGGGTCATTGACCCGGAGGCTGTGGTACAATACTTGTTACAGGTTGTTTATACACATTTATACAGTCCAAATGGTAAATAATGCATTATGTATCATTGTTAAAATTAATGTTACTTTTCTTGTGATGCTCAGAATAGTCTCTAATTGTATAGAAACAGTTATGCAGCAGAAACGATATCACTTGGGATTTAAACTTTTCTATCGAATTTAATCGTTTAATATCATCTGGCAAAGTGTTGTAAAATAATGAACATGTATGTGAATTTTTTGAAATTAGCGGTTGATACTGTCACCTGATGAATATGATTTCTACGTCGAGTGTTATAGTAATAGACATCGGCATTTTCTGAAAATATATTCTCACATCTATTGCAAGCACTCCCGGGTTAAACAGTTGTGACAGTTCCCGCGATATAACTCCCGTCGCAGCTGGGAGCGGAGATCCAAGCACTCGCGCTTGTCTGAAGCCAGTTGGGCTGCCATTTATTATATCAGAGCAAGCCGCAGGTTAACGTATTGACCAATAAGATAAAGATTAGATCCTCAGTAAGCTAGTGATAAGTGCTGTCACACACCTCTGCAAATAATCTCAACCTTAATTTCAGAAAAATGAATTTAATATTTCAATTATACGCTATTAATTAGAGGACGTGCATACTAGCAGTTATACGTAGCACTTAACTTGAACTATTTAATACAATATAAAGAAACTAACGAAAAGTGTTTCTTTACAGCTTTTATTTCTTGTGTCGTTTTCTTCTATTTCTTTATTCTCGCGTTATTCGAACAGAGAATTCTGATTGCTTTCGACGACCACTGAACAAAAGGAGGCGTTCACCAGACGAATAAAGGCGTGGACGTGCATGGTTTCTTCGCAGGAGATACGTGAATGGGACAACGACCTCATCCGAGAAGTCGACCGTTCGCCACGCATCTGAAGAACGGACATCGAGGGGTGGTGGCACGAGAGTGCACCATAGGCGGCACTGATTCTCTGGAGTGTATGGAGCACTCCGTACCCCGAAAATATCTGCGTATGGAATTTCATACCCCAAAAGTATTGAAAATAAATATTAATTTTTTGAAAAACAGACAAATAATAAAATTTTTGAAGCAATAATAAAAATTATTGTGATTTGAAAATAGACACAGTAATTATAAATATTATTACAAATTAACTATGATTAAATCCCTTTATTTATTATTAAAGTTATGTGTAAAAGTCCATGAATAATTCCGGAAAGCAAATATAATATTTCAAACTAAATGCTGTGTCGCTGCGATGCTGCAAGATATGATTGTTAATGTTTACGAATCAATCGAAAATGCAACTGATACATTTCTGATATAAATAAGATAACGGGCTATGCCCGTCTATCTTGGGCATAGCTAACATTCGAATAGCGAACTCATTTTTATTCAGGCATAGTACACAGACGATTTCACGTCTGTGCTTCAGATTTGTGTCAAAATCATCTTCAATTTCATTATCTTCAATTTCAATTTACGCAATCAATATGAGTAAAAGAAAGAAACAAGGAACAATTTTAAATTTTTTCAACAAATTCTAACGTAAGTATTAGCATTTTCATAAATATATACCAATAATTTTGTTAAAAACATATTTTGTATATATATTTATTTAATTTAATTTAGGATACATTTACTTTGTCATCAGATGTACAATCCAGCACAATAAATAAGATAGAAAATACTACAACGAAAACTCTAAGCCATTCTACTTCCGGTACATTTTAATTTAAAAATTATTAATTTTAAATTCTATATAAAATATAGAGAAAAATTTAATTATATTAAATTACTTTTTTAATTTTTGAATTCCAACACAACTTTTAATTTCATTTGCATTCAGTTGTATATACATTTTTTGAATTGCCTATAATACGGTAATATTATTTATATTGTAATGATTTGCGATCATTTCAGTAATTTAGTGTTCCAGAGAATAAAGACTTTCCAATAAAATGTTAAGATTTATATTCAAAAAGAAGACGGCAGCGCCGCGCGCAAACATTTTTTCTAAATTAACCGAATGCGCGGAAGAAAGTCTAATTTAACATAAACATTTAATAAAGCATAATATTTAGAATCGTTAGAAAGAACAATCAGCAAAATCGGGCGAGGGGTTCACAAAATTTCGAAGATAATCGTAATCGTACATTTCAAGTTAAAAAGCGTGAACATGGAGACCATTGTTGTTAGGGCAAAGTTGAGGGCAAATATGTTTTTTAATGAATATTACGGAAACGCTTGAAGGAATCGAGCTGGGACTTTAGAGAACGACAGAGCGAAATTTATGAACAATTTCGAAAGTAATCACGATTTTGGGAAACATCTAGAAAATGAATTAAAATTAAAAGTATAATTGAAATAGGTGTGAAACAAGCGACGCATCGTAGTGACGTCACGACAGTGAACGAACTAAAAACCATGAGATTTAATAAAATAAGACATCGAAAGGAAAAATAGAGATCGCTGTAATTATCGGAGAAACAATAGACAAAAAATTCTGTAATCTTGTTTGTGGTCACAGGCGAGCGATCGGCGTTTGTTCAAGAAAAAAACTATATAAGATAGTGGACAACAATACTCGACAGACGAGAAAAAAGTGCAGTGTTGTATGGTTGGTGAAGACGCTAGCTCCGTGTTAGCGTAATGTAACATTTTAAAAATTATTGTTCGGAAGTGGACTTTGAAAACATTTTAGATATTTCGATGCGGACGAAAAGGTTGTAACAAACGGGTGAATGGATTTGTAAGTAAGGACGAATAATTTACGGGTAAATTCAACGCGAACATTAATTTTACGCGGTGGCACTTTTGAACGATGGTCGTGGACATTTTGTCGCAGTGTTTACAACATAAAGTTTAGCGTGCTCCGGACAGTAAAAGTTAATACAAACAGATTATTTTATTTTGGTTCGTGTAACGAAACAGTCTCTTCGCCGCGGGAACTTTAAATATAATGAAAACTTTGCGTTTCATCGCAAAACGTTTCGTAGTGGTTTTCGTAACCATGTGAGTTCGTGGTATATATGGTCCTGGGAACTGGTGGAAGCTGAGACGGTACCATTGCCGACGGCGACGCGTGATATGGCCGCATGTTGCAGTGTTCATCCGGTATCAGGGAAGTGATGCATGGATATTTTTTTTTAATTATCTGGCAACTTCAAAGGCATCTGTCGAAGACCAAGTCCTGTTAATTCATTATAGAATAAGAGGGTCAACAATCTGAAACGACAGAATGCGCATTCGGTGTGGAATGTATTTTCGTATGTAATTTTGTACTATGTAATTTTCAGTGTGAATGGTCATTATTTTGTTCTTTTTTTTGTGTTTTAATATTAAGGGTATTGTTTGTTTGCTATGTTTTGTTTTGTGTGCCGTCAGAGGGCACTATCATTGTACATATGTTTGTCATTTTGAAACATCAGAGGAAAAGAAACAGTCCATAAAAGTAGTAAATAAATTGAGATGAATGCATTCGGGTTCATCAATAACCATTAGAGAATGTGTTGTGATTAAGCTAGTTAGATGCTGATCCACGCGCGCGTTGCACGAGTATCACGTTTCGGTCCCTGCCATCACAAGTTCACGCCCGCATAAATTGTTAGAATTTTGAAGAGTTAGCTAGTAAACGGGCATATTAATGTATAAAATAGAGGGAGTAGCCGAGTTTATTATAATATTTTATTTAAAATATTTATTTTTACGTTAATTTTCAGGAGAAAAAGGACCTGCTGCTTATAAAAGTTGGCAAAGTACTTATAAGTGGTTGACACTTAACCCGGAAATGAAAGCTGTATGTACAATTTGCATTGAAGCTAAAGAAAAGCAATTGCCAATTCCTTCAAGTTCTAGCTGCCAGGTATCTTAAAAAGCGTTCGTTGAAGATGGCTTCAATTGTTGGAAAAATGCAGTCATTGCTATCAAGAAACACGAATCTGGAGAATTTCATTTATTTTGTGCACAAGCAATATGCAGTTCAAAAAATAAAAGTGTTTGTGAACGATTATCTGATCAAAAACAAAAAGAAATGATGGACAATCGAACTGCTTTGGAAAAAAATATTTAGCACTGTAAATTTATTAGCAAGACAAGGTTTAACGTTACGCGGAAGTGGCAATGACGAACAATCAAACCTCATACAATTTTTACAAACAAGAAGCAATGATTCGGTGGAACTCGCCACTTGGTTAACTAGGTCACAAAGTACGTGGTTGCATCATGATATTATTAATGAAATATTGGAATGCAAGTCAAATGAGATCCTAAGACAAAAATTACAACTTATAAAGTCCGCAAAGCTGTGTTACCGATGCTTCATGAATGGAACAAGTGTCGATTTGTCTGCGGACTGTTTTGGACGATTTAACAATTCAAGAGATTTTTGTTGTTTTTTATCAGACACATAGTACATAGCAGGAGACAATTATAAAGCCGCTTAAACATTTTTCGAACAATTGGAATACGACAGATATGCAGACTCTAGCGTCTCAGCAATAGCAGCTGGATTTCGAAGAAATTTGATGTCATTTGATTTCTTCTTTTTATTGCATATTTCGATTGCAATTTTTGAACGTATCGAAATGTGAAACACCCAACTTCAAAAATTTGAGTTGTGCGTTAATGAAGGGTATAAAATGATTAAAATTGTTGAAGATCAAATGAACGAAATGCGAAATTCACAATTTGAAAGTCTATGGAATAATGTTGTCAAAGAAACGGCACATTTAGACATTGATGAACCGGAAATAAAACGAGCAAAGAAAGTTCCTAAACGGTATAAATATTCGTGTACAGAAACCCAACATAATTTTTCTAATGAGTCCGATTATTATAGAAAAATATTTTTTGAAATATTAGACCAAGTTCTTATGTCGTTTAAAACCCGCTTTGATTCTGATACTATGTCATTTTTAAATACATGCGAAAATTTTGTAATTGGAAAGACTTCTGCGGTAGATGCTATTGTAGAGTTTTATAATCAAAATGACGATGACGAAGAATTTAACTTAGATCGAAGTAAGCTTATACTTTATCGTGACAGGTTTTTCAATATTGCATCGAAACAAAATTATGCAATTACTTCACTCCGCGATATTATAAAATTTTCGAAAGAATCTTCGGTTCTACATTTGTGCTATGAACTCGAGAAGTTGGTAAAGTTTTTACTTGTGCCGAATTGTACTTGCATGTACTTGCGAAAGGTCGTTTTCAGCAATGCGACGGTTAAAAAGTTATCTTCGAATAACAATGGTGCAAACACGTTTAAACTCATTAGCTCTTTTGAACATTCATCAAGGAGCAGCGAAAGCATTATATATGACAAAATTAATTAATGATTTTATAAATAAAAACAAAGTACGAAAAGCAACATTTGCATTAAAATAGTTTATTAGATATTGAAATAAGTTTTGTAAACGGTGCGTAAATGTTATTGTAAACTTAAAAAAATATAGGGTATATATGTTATTATTTTGTTAAAAATGTGTATGTTGAATTCTCTCTCTCTTCACCCTATCCCCCCCCCCCTAATTCTAATTTACTGCTTTGCATAGCCAACAAATACAGTCGACTCAGGTTATAGTGAACGTCTCGGGACTAAACTTTTTGGTTCACTATATCCGATGATGTCAAAATTAAATAGAATTTCTCCACAACTATTTCTTATTAATAAATAGATAGAGCAAAAACATTAACAGCACGAACTGAAAATTTAAATAGCTTTATTTGTTCTTAAAATATCAATTAATTTCAATTGTTTGCTTCGCACTTTTTCTTTAGTAATCTCTCTAGATCCTTCTCCAGAGTTCGTATTCTCTCCATACATGATTCTGCATTGCCCTCTGAGCCTAAGTATCGTAATGCAGTCTTCACACCCTTCAATGTCTCTTGCACTGTTGGAACACCGTCCCATTCCCCGAAAGCTCGTTTACTCACCTAATAACATACGAGATGCTTTCGGTAGCGGCATGGCGCAAGTGGTTAATGAAACTGATAGCTTTACTGTGCCGCACGGCAGATATCGTCAGGATGTGACAATCTCGTGCTTCCTGTCGCCTTCGTAGAACTCATCGCGCTGTTTTTTTGTTTTTTTTTTAGTTTATTTATTGTCGCATCAACAGCGATGGTCATTAGCGACAATTAAATAATACATTTGGTTGTAATTACAATAATAACAACTATGTTAACAGAAATTGACATGGTTTCTAAATTTTTGGCAATAGTTAATAACTATTATATATCTGAAAATATTTGAATTTTTTTTTGCAAAAATTAAGAATTTTTTCTAGGTATTTAGGGGATTCCAAAATTAAGGCAAATGAGTCATCCTGCAGAATTTGTTGTTTAAGAGTGTTGTAATGAGGACAGTGGTTAATTATATGGTTTAAATTAAGAGTGGAGTTGTCACAGTGGTTGCAGGTGGGAGGAGGGCTTTTGTTAAATAAGTGGATATGACTCAATTTGCAGTGTCCAGTTCGGATTCTAGATATTGCTACTTGTTCCTTTCTATTTAATTCAGCACTTGTTTTTAAATTGAAGAAATTTTCTATTTGTTTATGGAGTTCACTGGCTTTGAGCATGGACCACTTGCTGTTCCATCTGTCTTTCATTAAGATTTCAACATGTTTCCAGATATCATTGAATGTACAGGAGGTTTTAATAATTCCGTTGCTGTTTTCTTCGGTCGCCGATTCAGTCCCAAGATTTGCAGTTTCACTTCCTAGGACTTCATTGTCTTCAGGAACGAATTTGATCACAACAGACTTTCCTGCTTTGACAATATGGTGGTGCAATTCATGTATGATGATTACCATTTCGAGGTTATGAATATTATTGTTGATGTTCTGGATGGCTGGAATAGAGCTACAGAAAATAATAAATTTTTTATAGTTCAACTGTTTGATCAATTTGAAGGCTGTCATGAGAGAACAGATTTCTGCACTAGTAAGGCTGGCGTAGGGAAGTAGCTGTAGTTTAATTGTTGTATCTTGGGTAACAACGGAGGCATGTACTTCACTGCTGTTTTTAAAACCACTGGTGAATATGTGGTAACTTTCATTATCGGAATTGTTGATATCAAATTGTATACCCGAGAGCGTCCAGGGTGGGATGTTGTAGTTCCTTTTCTTTTCAATGGGAGGTTGGTGTACTTGCAACTCCTCAAAAATGTTCCTTACTTTCGCATGCAAAGGTATGTTGCGAGGATGGTAATCACATTGAGGAAATTTAGGGTTGTAGCCTTTGTAGATAATAGGGTTCGTCGACGAAGCAGCTTTGAGAGCATATTTTAATGTTAAATATTCTCTGCTCATCGCGCTTTATCCCGCGGAATATCAAGAAACACCAAAATTGAAACTGAATCGCACGTCGCCATCGCCAATTGTAGCCACGACCTTTGTTTCCGCAGTGAAACTGAGTGTCTTAAGGTCTTCATCAGTAAGATGCCCATTCCGGGCCCACTACCATCACCTCAGGGAAGACTTCTTCGATTATGACCTTTGGCCGACGATCTTTTTTTCAAGCTGCCTAATGTTGGAATTTGTGGCTTTGAGGTGATATATTCTTTTCCCGAAGGGAATTAATTTCCTGGACGTTGTATTTCCTACGTTCTCTGTAGCCGAGGTTCAGGTTCACTATAACCGAATCTTCTTATGCTTATTTGTAATGTAAGTGAAATGAGACCAGTGACTTATGTTCACTATAACTGAGGTTTCGCTATATCCGATTTCGCTATAACCGGAGTCAACTGTACCTGTATTCGTCTAATTCTTCCGCTAACTAATGCGTAAGTTTAAATGCAAGGTTGCAATATTGTTAATTTTGTAACAGGCTATTTATTTTGTCCAAATCTATTAATTTTGTAACACACTTATCTACGCGAAATCAAGGTCGTATCGCGAGAGAGCATATTAGGGAACCGAGGACGACGTTAGCTGAAGCCAGGCGTTAAAAGTTATAAGAATACCTATTTTTGTAAACGAAGTGTGAACGGGGGTAATAACGAATCGTGAACAGACACTGTGATTATTTATATTCATCCTTGAATATCTGAATATTTAAAAACTGTTTTCTAACCAAGGAAGTCAATCTTTTGTTTCGAAAGACTAGTATAAGTGACAATTTCTATTTCACGATAATGCTTAACCAAAAGTCTATTCAACTAAAGCAAGTGACAAATGTATATAAGTATTTACATAGGTTTTATTGCTTATGTTTATGTCCATTCTTTTTGTGTTCTAATTCAGGAAGTGTTTTGGGATTTTTTTTGTATGGAATTTTTTTAGTTTTATATTATTTCTTGGCATGATGTTTTTTAGTGATCTGTTGTATTCACCGATCTATTCAATGCAAAAATTGTGTCAGTTTTCAGATCAACGAGTGTAGTTTGATTTTTTGAAAAAATAATACATTCTCACTTTATGCCTGAACTTGTCCTTGACTGCTTCACATTTCCAATTCGAAAAGATGTATCCCCAGACCCTGTTTGCAGGGTTAATTCAATAACTCCGATACCACGCATCAAGCACTTGGTTATAGTGCTTGAATCATTCGGGACCAGGTACCTATTATAATAAATGAAAACCTGAGATGTGACAATAGAGAACGTATAGTCGCTGGACAATTGCAGCATAGTTCATGAATCAACTTCCTTTGCAACCCTTCGTCCTCTAAATGGTATACGTAATACTGGCATCCGCGTAGCCACTGGCGCTTGATACCTCAGTTGTCTCACCTGCCTCTTAGCTCTTGCTGGAAAACAGACTTTGAATATAAGATACAACTTATACTTGGAGCATATGGAAAGAAACTTTCGGCGTTGCTGAAACATACAACCTATCAGCTGATCCTCTATCCCAACTATCGATACTCACATGCTCTGTAGCCATCACGGTTTAACCTTCAGGTATCCGTTTCCAGAAATTACCGAAGAGCCTAAATGTTCTCCCTTCCCACATGCAACACAACCGCAGACCTATTTTTCCCTGAAACTCTTATTCTACCACAGATCAAAGACTATGCAATCTCTCCAACTCGCGTCTTCCCTCTTTATGTCGGAAACGTGTGAGAGCAGCCTTTCTGGGCAACATTTACACCAATAAGCTCACCCATCGATTCAATGACCTGTGTATTCTATATGGTGTCTCACCTTTTTTAAATCCAGCCAATCCCACCGTAGCATTTCATCTACTGAAAAGCTTGCTTAGCGCCACGCCATGTCGAATAGGTTTCATAACGGCGAAAAGGTTTTTGCAGAGATAACCGAAGTATTCAAAAGTCACACTTGTAATTTTTTTCCTATGACTACTCGATAAAAACACAACTTATTCGTCGCCAAGTCTCGCTACTATGATTAAGGTTTTTGTCAGATTTCAGGTCACGTGATAATCACCGGTAATACATAGGCTGATCTTACTACGAAATCATCGCAGCGAGTCAGAAGCATTATATTGATATTTCCTACGTCTGCTCATCAGATTGAAAGGCTGTTTTGAAACGGTCCATATTCAATCGAAGGTAAAGAGTTGCACACCCCACTTTAAGTGCTAATAGGGATGCCGTAAAACTCTGACTTTCGTCATCCCTGCTTCTAGGCGTAATAAGGTTTTTTGACTCGTTGGCCATTTCCACAAATCACAGGTTTTCCATCTTCAACGTATTTAAAATGGACCTCTCCGTGGAACATGTCCTCCTCCTACTCTGTGCGAGGATTGATGTCAGCCGACGTAGGCAGTTCAAGTTTCTACGAGAAGTGCTCAGACGTGAGTTCTCGCTGCAAACCTCATTTCCTTTTTTGGTAAAGTGGAATTTACCATTTGATCTGAAGGCAGAGAACTGTATTGTTTTATTTCTCTTAATTTGCTTCTGTAGTCAGTGTCAAAGGTTTTTGTTTTTTACGTCGGTAAACACGCGCTTAGCTCCTTAGCAACCAACCATCTAAACAATGCATTAAGAGCGAGTTCATAGCAACAGCCTGTAAAATGCTCGAGAATCCATTAAAATGTTTTAGCGAACTTTCAGAGTTAGGTTTTATCAGTGCTCATAAATCTTTGGATAAATATGTCGTCACAAAATAATTCTTGGGAATAAACGTAAACAAAATTTATTTTTGCAATTGTTTTGGTGCAGATATGGTTGAGTTACAATTTTTGAAATTAAACAATGTCATTCCATTTGAAGCAGTGACATTTTTTTCGTAGTATTAAAGAAATTGATTCTGAAATTTTTGTTCCTTTTGCTCCCTTGTCCCTCTTATCCTTTTTTTTCATACCCCTTTTGTCCCCTTTTCCGTTTCCCCTCTGACTCACTTTTGTCCCTTCGTTCACCTTGTTCCATTTTGTTCCTTTGTTCCATTTCGTCTCCTTGTTCCATTTTGTCCTGGTTCCATTTTGTGACCATGTCCCATTTTAAGTTTTCTATGAGTTTTCACCAAAAATGGGACTTGTGCCATTTTAAAGCGTTCCAAAGAAAACTTTAAAAAAAAAATTGAGCCATTTTTGAGAAAATTTTGAAAATGTTGAGGCTTCACGCAAAGTACCCCCCAAAATCCAAAAACCCGTTTCAAACTCCGAGGATCTTTAGTTCGTTCAGATCGATTGGGAATATCAGTTTTGGAGAAAATCGTTCGAACAGTTTAGGTGCTAGCGTTGACCACAGGCGGACGTTTTGCCATCAATCAATTTTTCGGTAACAAGAACACAGGAAAATACTTTCTTTTTACTACGTACGAAGTATTCACACTTCCAAATTTTTCCTCTTGAGGAAAAGTAAAAATATCTTCTAATTAACGTTCTAAGGTGTACGTGAGAGTGTTTGTGCAATAGATATTTCAAACAGCTTTCCTTTGTTTTATTTCTTTGCTCTTGTGAATGGGTTTTCTCAGGTCACTGCTCCAAGGGTCATGGAAGGCGTCAACCGAGCGACCGGAAAGCTGCTTCACAGAAAATGTTTGAGAGCTTGTAATAATGGTTCTTTTGTCACAAAAAATTAGAGGTCGTAACGCCTTTGCTTCGCGCCATGGGCGACCCGTTGAACCGTGGCATGCGTTCGCCGAGGTTGACTAGCTACACAGCTAGGTGGAATTCGGCCGCTGTCTGGAGGAGAATTCTAGCGGCCGGGTGCTCTGACAGTAGTTTTCCGTAGTTTCATTGATCAAAATCAGGTGAATGCCGAAGCAGTGCCCTAACAAACGGACCATGGACCTTCCATTTCCTTGGCCTATCTTCTTCACCCCTTACTTATACACGACCACACATGTCGAGAGGCCAGTGGGGGGGACCTTAGAGGTTGTTCCTGGTGAGGCAGTGACGAACCGTAGTAGATAACTGGAGAGGAAACCTCTTCCGCTAGCCGACGAGTAGGTCGGCGCCGGACCTCACCATCCAGTGGGAGGGGACATCGCCACCTCCCGGTATAATGACAAAGGACTAATAGGATAATGACTATAAGGACTAATGACTATAGCTATTCATGTGCCCGGAAATAATCAATCGCCGAAGTTGCTGAGGGCGGTGAAGCAGAAGCGAACGCAGAGGGTGGCTGCGAACTGTATTGAACAGAACAGGTCTGCACAGCAACACACACACAAACACACACACACACAAATATATTATAGTTTAAACACTACATTTTAATAATACAGAGTGATTCTAAATTAGTTACCTAAAAGTAACATGACATAATTTGGAAAACATTGACTTATTTATTAGGACGATCCGTATTCTCAAATTTTCTTCCTAGGCCGCTGGATGTGTCTCCAGTTACTCTTTTGACGGGAGCAGAGACACCGCAGTTGCAATGGAGTCGTATAGCGGTGCGGCACGTGCTAAGTGTTGCTTGTGGCACCACTAATTTTCTCGAAAAGATTGTGTTCAGTGATGAGGTCACGTTCAACATTAGTGATGCCATTAACCGCCTTAATCTGCAGATATTTGGCACAAACTAACCCACAGAAATCTCTGATCATACACGCGATGCACCAAAACTGAATATCTTTTGTGCATTAAGTTTTGTCAAAGTTTGTGGACCAGTTTTTTAATGAGCAGACTTGATGGGGAATTACATATCTAGATATGTTATGGGATATAACAATAATGTAATGTCTAATAAGTTTTATTGACAGTCACCTTGGAAGTGTATTAGTTACAAAACATTTCATAACGTTTCGGAGATAATTATCTCCATCTTCAGATGCTGCAATCAAAACACATATTACAATTAAAAATTTAACAATTCGTTGTACTGTTACAACTATTATCTAAAGCACATACATACATAATACATTATAGTAGTTAACCTTCACAGCCTTGGTTGGACGGAATCTCCATTATCGTAGTATAGAATGATAGTAGTAGAAACCAATAAAGTTAACGTCTACTCCACTTGGAATAAGTGGTGGTCTACATTGTCTACAAAAAATAAAATACATTAAAATTCATTACTCCTAGAATTGCAAAATTATTAAAATCAATTTGTATTGTGGTACACTGTCATATAAAAGTAGTCATATTAAATTTAAAATAACAACTTAATAATATTAAAATTTAATTACTGAGAGTTAGATGCGTTTTATAATTATTTTATCAAAATTGCACCTTATTATATGACACAGTAAACATTTCTTCCTACAATTATTGAAAAACGATTAAAATAAAATCAAATCTTATGAATGCGAGTGCGAGAAAACAAAAACATGTGTTCGAGAATACTTTTGTCACTCATCTTAAGTCCTAGCCAACCGGTTACTTCTGAACTCGAAAGGGAAATGGTTTATGAGCTGTGCCGAGGTATGAGGGAAACATTTATAGGGGAAGGGGTAAACGTGGAGGAGGGGGAGAAGGAGAGTAAGGTGAAAGGGCGGTGATGTGGTCTAAAAGTAGGGATTTCTTTTTCATTTTATCTTTGCAGATTGTCTAGTACATTATCGTAGCAATTTATAAAAGCATTCATCTCTGTCTTAGAGTTCATGGTCTTATGTGTCTTAATACTTAATGTTTCAAGACATCGTCTTGCTTATTCAAGAATTTCCGGGTTGTCGAAATCTATGTAGTGAGAGGTATCGATTCTGTGTTTCGTAAGAGAATTGTGTCGGGAGGATGGCTGATATATATTGTTCATGTGCTCCCGCATTCTATCCTTCGCCTTACATGATGTTTGTCCTATATACACATACGAGCATTGTTTGCAATTGAGTTTGTAGACTACCTTGGACCTCTGTAATCTCGGTATGGCGTCTTTCTTATGACAAATGAACATATTCTTATTATTAATTTTGTTATAAACTCGTAGTCCACATTTTCGTTTAAGAGTGTGTTTTAAATGCATATCGACCTGTGGTACATAAGGTAACACAATTGTTTTGACGTTTTCATCTAGGTGTTTGCTATTATCTTGTTGGAGTCTTTTATTTATTTATTTATTTATTTATTTATTTATTTATTTATTTATTTATTTATTTATTTATTTATTTATTTATTTATTTTACGTCAAAAAACAGTTCAAACTGCGTATGACGTGCTATGGGGAAAAGTGAATTGTGTGCACATTTTCAAAATTCTGTGATCCCTACACTAAGTCATATACTACTTAAATTTAAAAAAAACCCTCCCATGTAATAAAATCTATTTTCAAGGATAAATAAGCAATACATTTTGGCTCTTATCCATGTTGTCCTTCGGAATAATACTTCCTGCCGCGACATGGAAACATTAATTTGAATAATTGTATTTCCCACTGAATTCTAGAAGACGTGCACAGATAATGAAGTTACATTTATGTCCAGAAGCAAAACAAGGGGCCATCTCAGCATTTGCTCAATGGATCAGGGAAACTGGACGAAAAACCTGATCGAGATGGGGAGTTAAAACCTTTCATAAGTATCTCGAGTAATCTCCGGCAGACAATCCTTCCAACCAGATTCACTGGGTACCCGTTCCTGATAAACAAACAAAATAACTTAAATAAGTTAGCTGACCAAAAGATGCGGTTAGAAATTCTTAGTACCTTGTTTAAGGTTCCAATAATTAATGTAATTTTCATACGTAATGGGTGGAAGGAATGGAAATTAAGTATGACACCAGAACATATAGGTTTGGTGTGCCAGTTAGTAATTATCCTATTAAGACATCTATACAGGATTAAATCTAGGGAGTTGATTATACCCTGGCATTCTTTCTCTAAAGTAAATTTAATACACCGATGGTAACCATTAAATTCATTTAACACGCGCTCAGAGTCGTATTTGTTTATGCTCAAGACAGTGTCATCAACGTATCTAAGATACATCTTACATTTAATATTCTGTAGCACGCGTTGTTCTAGTTCACGCATTACAATTTCAGCAAATAATGCACTAGTTGTACCGCCTATCGGACAACCGCTAAGTTGCTTAAGGATCTTACCATCGACCTGAAAATATATGTTCTTGAGAATAAGTCTAACGGCGGTCATTATCTCGGACGCGGGAATGTGTGCAATTTGATTCTCATTTAACATTTGTTCAATGCCTTCATAAATGAGTTCATGAGGCATAGATGGAAACATTTGCACGACATCAAGAGATACAATGAAATCGTCCGGATCGAGTTGAATATCTGTCAATTTCTGTACCACTTCATCCGTATTTTTAACAACCAAAAGTGAAGAAGTGAGCATATCTTTCAGAATGGAGCCAACGTATCTGGAAAATATGTATTCAGGTGTATTTATACTAGAAACTACTGGCCGAACCGGAAAATTACTTTTGTGCACCTTGACAAAACCGTATGCACGTGCTATTTGTGCCCCATTTGGATAAATCGATCTCTATATTTTAGTATCAATATAATCGTTGACGCGCCATCTTTTTACGAGTGCGTTAACAGGGAATTTGCGAGAAAATTTGGTATCAAACTTGTGCGAAGCTCTCCCTAACACCCACAGTCGAATCCAATTCAGCGTGTTCATAGAACCAGGAACTGTTAATTAAAGTATTGTGTCTAGAAGCATGAACTGGGTGGGAGAACCAGGTGCCAGCGATTCTCTTTGTATGAAGAACGACAGTGCATGAACGCCTCGGACTTACTCCTGCTCAACTTGTTTATGGGAGAAATATCAGAACTCTGATAGCATTGAGCATATTTCAGGGATATTTCAGAGGATGAGGAGGAAAACTCCGTCGTGGAGTACGTGTTCAAACTGATAAACCGATTAAGAGAATCTCGCGAGCTAGCCCACGATAAACTTGTTACAGAACAAGCAAAGAGAAAAGCATGGTCACAAGAGAGTCGTGCATAGGGAATTCGCGCAGGGCGACCGCGTGCTGGTTTTATTACCCTATTGCACAAAAAGGCTGTCAGTACAATGGATCGGGTCAGGTGAAGTAATCGAAAAGAAGTCCGATACAAACTATTTAGTTTTGATGCCAGGAAAAAAGGGCGTATTTATCATGTAAATATGTTCAAGACGTACGTACAGCGTACGGAGTACTTGAGTTATATGGCAGATCGAAGAACTAATTTCGAAGTAGAGGAAGACGACCTAGACAAGTACGCCGTGAACCTCGACAGTACGGACTTCGACACTGAAGCAATGTTAGAGGGAACGGAAGACAAAGACCGAGTTCCGAACAAAGTTTCTGGACCTGATAGTGAAGTACAAAAATATATTTTCTGATAGGCCAGGGCTGACTGATGTTGTCGCTATGGACATAGAGTTGACGGACGAAACGAAAAAGGTACGAAGTGCACCTTATCGTATGTCGCCCCGGCAATCGAAAATTCTACAAGAAGAAATTGCGAAAATGCTAACAAAGACAATAGCATAGAGATAGACGATGCGGAGTACGCGTCGCCGATGATTTTAGTTGAAGCACCGGGACGGAAACCACGTCCATGTATAGACTATAGGAAATTGAATCAACTAATTAAAGCTGAGTATTTTCCACTGCCGAATATGGAGGAAAGAATAGAATCCGTGACGGCAGCGAAAATAATTACGACGTTAGATTTGGCGAAATTCTATCACCAAATACCGCTTACCCCAAGAGGGCGCAAAGGTATGCGGCGTTTTGCACAAGTATCGGCACATACAGGCCTTTAAGACTCCCCTTCGGGTTGAAAAATTCACCATATCAGTGCAGCCGTAAGATGGCAGCATTATTAGCAGGATGCACAGAATTCGCAGTCCCCTCTTTAGACGACATTGCGATATACAGCAATACACAATTGCAAGAACACCTCCGGCATCTAGAAAAGGTGTTTCAGATTTTAGAAAAAGCTAAGTTACTCGTGCAGCCGAGTATGTGCAAATATGCACGTAAGCATGTCCAGTATTTAGGATACATGCTCGCAAGTGGCAAGATGCGCCCGGTGGAGGCGAAAGTACAAACGATAAAAGAACATCCAGTACCGCAGACAAAGAAGCAAGTGCGTGTTTCTTTAGAGTAGACGGAGTATTACAGACGGTTTATCCCAGATTACGGGAGAGTATCAGCATGCCACGAACCCGTCCTCCACGCCCCCAACTTAAACAAAAATTTCATTGTGCAGTGCGATGCATATAAGACGGGAGTAGGCATTATTCTTGCTTAATCTAACGAGGAGGAGGACGAGAAATCTGTGTTATATTTTAGTCACAAGTTCACAGATATAAAATTACGTTGTATAACGGAACTGGAATGTACAGGCTTTGCAGAAATTAAAGTATTATTTGGATGGGAATGCAGAAATTGGAGTGGAAACAGACCACAATCCACTAGTATGGTTAAATAATTGTTCGAGTAAGAATCCTAGACTTATGCGTTGGTCGTCAATGATCCAAGCATATAATTAAGAAATTATTCCCCAAAAGGGTAAAGATCATGTAAATGCTGATGCCTTAAGCAGAATATTTTATTGATGCACTGGAACCTGAACGGAACTGAGAATGTGAAGGGCTACACTGAGCCGAATCGCTTGATTGTATTGTATAGAATCAGGAACAGAGAAAAAAAACACTCTATATATGCATCAATTTGTTGAAAGTGTATTGTTTGTGTATTCTGTGTGTGTTTTATGTATGTGCAATTTTGGGGTCAAAGTGAAGCTCTGGAGACATTGTAGGTTTAGGGTGTATCAGTAGAAAAAATTATGGAAAATTTATTTGGGTCGTAAGGTCGGACGCCTCTTCTACACAGAAAAAAGGAAAATCTATCATCATAGTATTCATACACAAAATTGCCCCCTGTCTATCCCAATTTTAAAGAAAAACGAAAAATATATTCTTTTGGCAGAGACTGAGTAGGCGTGTGCGCGTGTGCTATGCGCGTACGTGCGTGCTTGATTTTTTTTATTTTACCAATAAGCATTCCTAAAAATGATTAACGAAAAGTTATTTACTCTGTGGATGAACTTGGCTGTCCGGATGACGCCGCGTCGAAGGCTGTGTTGCCGACGTTTCGATCATCTTTTCGTGGTCTTCCTCAGGGCTGGTCTGCAGGCACACCAGCCCTGAGGAAGACCACGAAAAGATGGTCGAAACGTCGGCAACACAGCCTTCGACGCGGCGTCACCCGGATAGCCAAGATCATCCACATGACTCCGGCCGCGGACGCCTACGATTTCCCTTATTTACTCTGTGTGGATATGTGAGGGATATTACTTTATATTGAAAATACCAGTATAACCTATATGGACGTCCGTACCGGTATAGACGTCCGATAAAGGTATTTTACTGGTATAAAAAGGGTCATCGGTGAGTGAGGGTTTACGGTACTGGCCTCTTGTGGTCACAGTTGTGGCATGTAAAAGAACCCTGGCAGTATGCCCGGCAAAATTAAAATTCCTCCGACATCATCCCGCCCAAATGAGATCTCAGTTTCTCCCAACCAGACATTTTAGATATAGTTAACTGAGACAGACATGTGGCGGAGAAAGTGAGAATCAAATCCCTTGGCGCATTTAGAGGACCGCTCGCGAAGTGCGCCTGCTCGATAAAGGTCCCCAGACCCGCGTCGGGGGTAGGAAGCAACTGCCAAAAGGCAGTCACCCCGCTGCAGCGCTGGTAATCCCATACGATAAATAAATAACCGGTATAAAAGAATAAAGGTATTTAATACAGGAATGGAAAAATACAGGTATTTAGCGGTATTATTCCCGACATACAATAGCTCTTCGGTCCCTGATTATAACTAGGGCCCGGATTTTAATGACCTAAAAATAAGCGAAATATGCAAGCATTTATGACCTAAAACCTACATAAATATGACCTTAAAAAATAAAATATGACATTATACAAGTTTATTTTTTAAAAGTTCCTGTTAATTTTTTAGTTATAACAAATACAAAATTCACTCAAGAACAGATTGTGAATATGGTACATACGGCTTGCAGTCTTTGGAACTAACTAGCATTTAAAAAAATTGCTTGTGTCTGTAAAAAAAATCAAGAAGAGTACAATAAAACTCATCAAACCAAACGACTTGCTTTACTACTGCATACTTCTTGTTTAAAATAATCCTTCTCTTTCAAATAATCCTTTGTAGTATAATTTTTGAGTTTATTTGTGACAATATCACCTGATACATTATCTTGCGAGACATATTTTCAAGCCTTTTATTCTTGTGTCCTTAAAAATATGACATACGTTTGCATTTTGGGCGAAATTTGGCCAAAATATGACCTTTTACTAAAAACTGTCCTTAAAAATATGACAAATATATGCATTTATGGCAGAATTTGACCCAAATATGACCTTTTACTAAATACTGTGTAAATATGACTTTATATGCACAATAAAAATACGTTTTTCTAATCGACAATACCTGGATTCGTGCATAAATTGTTTTAAAATTCACCCGAAGGTTCAGAAAAAATATACGAACATAGATATGTACATATTTTTTCCAAAATATATAAGAAAAAATAGGAAATATGTAAAATAAAAATTCATTATTCTGTTTAAAATTGTTCTCTACTAGCATTTTCCGAGCATAGAACGTCGTCAAATCAGTTCTTAACAAGCATTCGGAGTGGCAGAAAGTAGGTTATACTTCTTCAGAAGTAATTCTACACTAGATTTCACCACACATAAGAATTTTATTCGAAATACAAAATACGTTCACACTATATACTAGCTGAAGTACCCGGCGTTGCTCGGGTATTTATTACAGTAAATTATTAGGCAGAAAAAGGAATGCTATCTTTTCATTCCTTGCAGCGGGGCCTACCTCTACCTCTTCCATTGTATCCCTTCTTCTGCCTGCTTCTTCCTGCCATGCCCTGCCCGGCCACGCACCCAAAGCCCTGTCTACTTTTGACCCATACTTGGAAATTTCCGGTCTACATCGCTCAATTTTTCATAAAAAAATACATTTTTCTTTTTTAAAGTTCCAGCTCCTAAACATTCTTCACATTATAACTGAAAACAATAAAAAAATCTAAACTACAAAATAAAATACTCTTAGAATCGCGGGTATTATATTTGTGGACTTTTGCATATTATTCCAATACTGTCAATAAATTGTTACATTGTAAAACTTACTCTTTTTAATTTTTTTCTATTGTATTCATAAAGAAAGATTTGAAATTGATCAATCAACTCGTGACCTTGAAGGGACTTCCTGTTTTAAGGGGAGTTTAACATGTCGGAATTCTCGTACGGAGACGCTAGAAAATAGATATGGAATATAGATGTGAAAACGTAATTAATGAATCATAATCAGAAAATTAAATGAAAATATATATTTTGCAACGTAATTGACAGTATTTATAATTATTTTCAAAAAAGACAGAAATATATATTTAAATTACTTGTAAAAACTTATTTGTTTACGTAAGTCAATTCATCATACCATTGAAATATGAGAACAATACTGATCCACAAACATTACGTGTACATAATAAATCGACATTGTACTGAGCCACTTAACAAAACAGTATTAGCTTCATTATTTGAACTGAGGTGCTAGATATTATGCATCTTGAAATCTAAATAATAGAAACAAAGAATTCCCTAACTTTTTATTTGCTTTGCTATTGACAAATATTTTTAGATAAAGTAATTTTTGTTTATGTTTTTATAGAATATATGAGTGAATTCATTCTTTGGGAGCAGTTGATACGCAAAACAACAGTACAGATTAGTCTTAATACATACTTAATTACACACCACTGCACATATTCAAGAAAAAGTTCAACTGGGTGAGCTCAAAACATACAAACATCATTTTTCCAATTTAAACATGAAAACTGTAAATAGCGAAATTGCGAATGCTAATGAAAAGCTGCCCCACTACGTACAGAATTACTTACATTTGCATCCCTCCTTGCAGTATTATTTTCAATAGTGCGAGTGAAAACTTCAGCAAGTCACATTTGCCTCTGAATAGCCAATTCAAAATGTTATAGACTGCCCATCTATTCGCACTTGTAGTCTGTTTTGGCAACTGTGACACTCACGTTGTTTCCAACAATTCAATGTTTACAAATTTCAGTAAAAGAAGAGTGTTTTGAATGTATACGATATCTATATATAGTACATTGTAGATTACTGTATTTTCTGTACTGTATATTATTGTACTTAGTCTCTCAACCTACCTCAATTTTAAACACTTTTCAAACTCCAATGTTTTCTTGCCACTTTGTACATAATGTACACAATGCGTTGTACCCTTTGTACACGGATTAAGGATAATGCATGTATATTGACATCTTTACCACTTCAGTTACGGATTTCTTTCAAATATTCCACCAATATTTAGATTAACAAATCACCAGCGTTCACACAGGGACATTACATAACCTTATTCAAACTCCAATGAATTTCGTAATAATTCTGGACATTGATTAAATCAGTAGTGGATCTCAGGCGTCATCCTCTGGTGGCGCGCAGCTAAACTATTGGCATTGATGCACTCTTGAATCTGTGATGTAAAGCTAAGCGAAAAATGTTCAGAAAAGTAATTATTTTGAAAATATATTACTGTTTATGTTTGTAAATCATAGCCTATAGTACTCCAGACTTTGAAAGGATGCTAGCACGAAAGTTTCATCAGCATTGGTTCCGTAGATTCAGAGATTACCGCGATGTAAGACAACGCACTTCTGTCTTTATATATTAGTATAGATAGATATAGATATGGATTACAATGTTTACGAGAAGCCAGAGTTTCAATAAATAGTAGTACCGTGAGCCAGTGTTGGATGGCCGGGGAGGGGGTTACCCCCCAGTCGAACAATGCTTAAGACAATTTTCTGTAAAAAATATTTGATAGTTTTCGATCGAGTAACGAATGTGCTGTTTCAAACATGAGCAAAATCGTGGTTGAAATTACTTTTGTACACAGAAATCCTCTCATTCTTGACTCCCAGTATGCAGTAGGCTGTGGGGGGAGGCTGACAATTATGGCGAAGATACGGTAGTCATCGCAGCAGCATTTTATTTGATTTTTAAGAAAGATGATTCGGCAACATTTAATTCAAACGCGCATCTGAAATGTTCCGTTTCGACGTATAAATGTATTAAAAAAATAACGAAATATGTAGTAGTAGGTATAATATGTAAAAATATGCATTTATATCAAAATATGTAAAAATATGTAAAATAAAAATAGTTCCAATTCATTCAGAATGTCCTGAAAACAAAAAAAAAATATTGAGTGCAGGTATCTAGTTCCTGTAAAAATATGTAATTACATGGAAATCCGTTCCCTATTCATTATTAATTTTCTGTTTAGATCCATACAATTCTTTAGGACTGAACAAAACAATTAGGATTTCTGGCAGATCCCATACAACTGCTTAACAAAGTGATTGATTGGTCTTCTCCATCCTCCTCGATCGGCGACCTCGGGACTTCCGGAAAGCTGATCAGCTCGCGGCACCCTCCGAGCAGGGTGTTGAGCAACAATTAACGAGTGGAAAAGAGAGGGGATGAATGTAGGAAGGTTACAATACGCAAATTTCCAATACACATTTTGGAGCGGTTTTTTAAAAAATTCGTTCTTAGCGTTCTGAAAATGCGCAATTTTGAGACTAAATCGAAAATGCGCAATTCACAGGAAACAAAGAATTTTCTTGAATCTTCAAGACATCATTCGAAGCACTCGTACTCGCACATGCAGTAATGCATAAAGAACATTGCCCCCAAACGAAAATATTACATATCGACGACGTATACATTTGTGTAACTTTTGAAAATGAAAAGAATACATAAAAAAAAGTTTGTGCCTTGTTATTCGGTGTATTCAGCATTATTTGCACAGAAAGTTGAAACAAAGCCTTTTGGTGCCATTTTTGAGAAAATCGTCAAATTTTTACTTCCTCGCACTTAAGAAGGAACTTCTTAAGAAGAGAAAGTTACGTAATGCTGCGCGAAGAAACCACGAATTTTCGTCAGAGAAACTCTTTTTGCATGGCTCTAGTAACGAAAAGTGGATAAATGAAGTTGTTAAATTTAGAAAAAAGATCCCCTAATATGTGGTGTAGCCAGAATCTATGTTTTATGGGTTTTTGATACCGAAAATCTCAATTGACGGCAAAACGTCTATCTGTCCGTCCATCCGTCTGTGAACAACGTTAGTGGCTAGAACCGTTCAGCCGATTTTCTCCAAAATTGATCTTCTATCAATATGGTTGGTGTCACGGTCCCTTGAATTTCAAATTGATATTTTAATTTTGGAGAGTACTTTACACGAAACCCCTCGGGTATTTTCAAAATTTAAAAAAATGGTACCTTTGATTTTGATTAAATTTTGTCGTTGGATAATTTGAAGTACGTTTAAGAGTTTTGAGCAGGTTTCATGTTGGTTAAAAGCCCCGATTTTTCGAACATTAAAAAAAATTTCGGCGTCTTCCCATAACTACAATTGTAAAGATACATTTTTTTCTTTATGAAATGTGTTCATCAAAAACAGATCTTTAAATTAGGACATGTTTCATTTTTTGAAAATGTTAGTATTTTTAGAGTAATTCAGCGTCAAACTTAGTCGCCCGTTCTGAAAATCCTGTGCTTTGTGGTGATAATTTTAGAGGTGTTTTCTTGGATGCTACGTAAGTTAAAATGTGTATGTTATTTCAAATTTCTGTGTTCGTATTTTACATTGGAGTTTTGTTATACATTAACAAATTAAGCTTTTAGACAAATCAATCTTTTCACCCGGCATGGTCTTTATATGAACCTTGCTGGGAACATGCAGTCTGTAACAAGTTTGCACAATACATCAACTCCAGTCCTACGCAGTCTCCTGCCAAAAATCCATCCCTTTCACCTTCCTTACGTTCTCCACCCCCAACCTTATTTCGAACCCTCATGCCGCCTCCTCTGAACCTACTCCCATTTCTCCCATTCCCACTATCAATTCATCTATACCTAATGCCCCAATTTCCTCACACTTGTCACTGCTGGGACACATTACAACCTTCGTCCACGCACTCGAGGAAAAAATGGAGTAAATATGTAGAAACTCCAGACAGATGCAGCAGAAAAACCTCTGGGTAGGTACTTGAAAAAAATAAACATACTGTACCATAATGTTCAATCCCTTTCAAATAAAACTGAGTTTATCGAGGCAGCTCTACAGAGCGATTTAAATCAAATGGATTTCTTTGCTTACAGAACATTGGTTATCTCCTAATGAACTTAGCATTTTCCAAATTCCAAACTTTTACTCGCGGGCTTTTATTGTAGAGAGAGGGAATCCTATAAAGATCATACATATGGGGATTCTTGTATTTACGTTAGAAATAATATCAATGCTATCTCCCTGACAGAATTTAATGTGTGTTCCGTTGAAAATGTTTTCGAAATTTCTGTTGTACATATTCCTTCGCTAAAAATGTTATTACTTTGTATCTACAGGCTTCCCACAAAGAGATCTGCAGATAATATTTTGTTCTTAGAAAAACTGGAGATAACACTTAACAAAGTCAGCAATCGCTCTTTTGAATCCAAAGTTGTATGCGGAGATTTCAACATTGATTTTCTGGTCGAATCTTGCGAGAAAGAACAATTTCTAAATTTAATTAATTCTTTCAGTTTAGATATAATTAATGTACCTACACGAATCACACTAAATTCAATGAAGGCAATCGAACGAATTATAATTAACAAAACTACTACTCGATATGAAGTTGAAACAAAAGATTTAGAATACAGTGACCACGATGCACAAATTCTCAGCATTATAAGAAATGCGAACACAATAAATAATATACGCATAAGTAATCAACGCTTTCATCACATTTTAGCACTTGCTTTCCTCTTCAATAAAGAAAATTAAATATTTCTCGGGAAAGCAATTCTTGGATAACACAAGGCATGACATCATGTAAAAACAAGCGAATTCTTTCTTTCATTTCTAAACATCATAACGTATCTCAAGATTTCCTCCTCTACTTTAAATAATAGAAATCCTTGTTAAGAAAATTCACAAGGGAGGCTAAAATCATGAAACACGATGAGGAAATTTTGAGCTCAAATAACAAAACAAAATGAATGTAGAATATAATAAAAAATACGACCAAATCAACAAGGAACCTTGTAGAGAATGTTGTTTTAAAATATAACGATATAAATGTGAACATTCCAGCAACAGTGGTTAGTCTTTTTAACCAATACTTTTCGAGAATTGCTGCCGATAGCAATAAGCGTCTTCAGTCACGAAATTCAATATCAGACATTTCTTCATAAAAAGCTTAATAAAGTGAATCGTTTATGATACAAATTTGAACATCCACGAAATGAAATGTTTTTTTAAAAAACTTGTCCCAACATTGAGAGGGACAGCTGCCCCCCTTGCCCCCCCCCCTGAATCCCGCTTCTAGGTATCTCCCACCACCGCGGCACCGCCCCAGCCGGGACATGCTCTATGCTACCGACCAGTCTGCTGGTATGAGTGGTAGTGTAGTGCATGTGAGTGTTAGTGTGTGTAAGAGGAAAGGATAGGCCAACGAAGAGAAAGGAAAGTTCGCGCGTGGTCCGTGACCCGTTTGTTAGGGTACTGCTCCGGCATTCGGCTGGTACTGATCGGAGTAACCCCGGAAAACTACCGATCCGAAACCACGAAAAAACACGAGCTAGAATTCTCCTTCGGGCAGTGGCTGAATTCGACCCAGTTATCTAGTCAGTGTCAAAAATCCTAGCACTGCCGGGGCTAGAATCCAACGACCTCCCGCTCGGAGGCACTGCCTTCCCTGGAGTGGTGTTTGCAGGCGAGGGCGTGGCGTTGGCAGCGCTGCCGCGAGCGCAGTTCCGCTCCGGCGCGGGCGCTCCGCTCGCGTTCCGCCGGCGCGCGCGAAGAAAGCGCTTCCGGAGAGGCGCAGCGAGAGCGTCTTCGCGCCGCCCCCGCCCCCGCCTCGGGGCAACGGCCCGCGGCGCGCAGTGGGCTCAAAGGGCCCGAAATACGCGCACTGGAAGAAACAACGAAATTGTCAGAAATGGCAAATAATGTGACTATATATACTATTTATGAGTTCCTGAATCCCATTTCAAGTTTTAAATGACATTTTGATCTTCAAATATGTAAAAAAAAATGCATTCAAAACGAAGCATTTTTGTCAATAAAAATAAATCTCCGTATATAATTCGACGCAACGCGTCTCCAAGCTTCTTAAGAGGCGTTGAGCGCTTTGCGCTGCGGAGTAATCCTCCATTAACTTTTATTTGTCATGTCACGTCACAGTCAGTTGTCAAGAGGACCGGCAGGTAGCATCTCCACGTACGCGCTTCCCGCCACGCGCTCCTGCATCACTACCCAGCGGACAGAATTGGGGAGGAATAAGGATAGGGGTGGGGGTTTAGGACACTTCTCAGGGGTTGGAGTAGCCCTTGTGAAGCAGCCAAACTCGTTTTGTTGGAACAAATTTCACACGAGAGTCGACGGGAATTGAACCCAGACCTCAGTGGTGAAAAGCAACTTTGCTATGTGCCACGAGCGAGCTCTTTGTCTCACTTTAAAATTAAGTTTTATTTTTAAAAGGCTAAAACGTTTTCCCGCCTCCGTCCACCTGGATAGGATTTTTAGGGGAAATAGTCTATTTAGATTGCAACATGTTAAGATTAAATTTAGCTGCGTCCACCTGCGTCCGTGACAATGACAGCGTTTTGAAAAACGTTTAAGATACCAGAAAATAGTGGCTCCATACCAGAAATCTGCGCATGCGCGAGTGCGCGCGCTCGTCTTGTTACCAGTGGCTATCATTTCAAACTGACACTCCTGCTTTTGAATTTTGTCATCTACATTGTTTCTTTCACAATACATTGATTTTAACAAGCAAGCAAGAGAAGTAAAATAATCTAAAAATTACGACGAAAAAATACGTGTAAAAGCGTGAATAGATGCACATATTAATTGTAATATCGTCAACATTAGGTTTCTCTGCTAGAGTTGGTAACAAGGGTTAAATACCTTTACTAAAAAGACGATTGATTTTTTGTTTTTATTTATGTAACTGTGGAAATTACTTTTGAATCGTTTACTTTGATTAATTTAATAATTTGAAATTTAAAATGAAATTGTAAAGAATCACGCTGTGGCGCTGTGATTGTTCTCACGCTAGAGGTGACGCGTCATACAAACTTGAACCTTGAATGACGAATGAGTTGCAACACTAAAAATAATCTCTAAAAGTAATTTTCATATAATAAAATTAAGGGCATCAAAAGATATGAATTTAAGAACTATCTTTTCAAGTTTTGCTTTCATTTTATTAAATACTCAAGACAAGTTAAAATCATTTTGTTCAGTTTCCCAAATATCTCCTGTAAAAAATGTAACGTTAGCCGAAGGCAATCGCAGGTTGATTATTAGTCACTTCTAAAATAATTCCTATATTGATTAATTCGATAAGTGCAAATAGGCGATATTATATTCAGTTTTGATCCCTTACATTGTCTCGACAGTTGTACCGCGAGTACAAATTCTCTTCCTGTTAGATTAAAACTTGTTTAGGTATATTGCATCGTATCATGGAGTATGTCGAAAAAAATGGAACAATCGTATCAGAAAACTCAGTCGCAGACTATTCTTAGGTTTTTCTAACATGGCATCTGAGGGTAGTATCTCCAAGGTGGAATATGGCACGCCTTTTTGCGTCTTTCTCGGTCATGTCGCAAGATGTCGCATGATCGCGACAGTATCAAGCTGTGCCGCAGATCAAGCGACTCTAGCGGCACGACCGAAAAAGACGCGAGAAACCGTGCCATATTACATCTTGGAGATAGTAACCTACAAAGTATTTAAGTAACCTACCGAGTATGGGACCTACCGAGTATTTTCTTGTCCCACAGGTAGTGCAAATTTCAGTCCTTTGATTCATTCTTATTGCTACAGTTTTAGATTAAAATAAAACGTTTTAGGAACGGAACACTAGCTTTAAAATTATATACTGTATATTATGTAATTGGGTCATATATATAATAGAAAGTCGTGTTAGTTACACTATTTATAACTCAAGAACGGCTGTACCGATTTGGCTGAAAATTGGTGAGCAGGAAACTTAGAGCCAGGAGACGGACATAGGATACTGTTTATCCCGTTCGACAGCGTTCCTGTGTGAGAACGCACGTTTTCGCGTGATTTCGCATGTTAGCGATCATTGTTGCCTGTTGTAACCCATTGTTGTAACGCCACACTGATAACAGAAGGCGATAATGATAGCCGCCTTTCGTTCGCCGTTATCTATATATATAAAAGAAAGTCGTGTTAGTTACACTATTTATAACTCAAGAACGGCTGTACCGATTGGCTGAAAATTGGTGAGCAGGAAGCTTAGAGCCAGGAGACGGACATAGGATACTGTTTATCCCGTTCGACAGCGTTCCTGTGTGAGCACGCACGTTTTTGCACGTACGCAGTGCAACAAGGATAGTACAGTTTCTCACAGTGAGTGCGACGCGAGGAAAAGGTGTGACCGGCTGTTAAGGCGGAACAGAGTTCGCCGGGTCAGCTAGTTTATAAATATACAGGCGAGTTAAAAACCAGAGATTTTGCTTTGAATAACGTTGAGAAAATTTTAACAGCAAACGAAGGAAAAAGTCAAAATCGCCTTTTGTCATCGTCGTGTGTGTGTGTGTATATATATATATATATATATATATATATATATATATATATATATATATATATATACACACACATACACACATACACTATATAGTGTACCTACAGTACACCAAATAGATAAGGTGTAGTTATATTATTATAGTATTTTTTCTGAAATTCAATGACATTTTCAAAAAACTATGTTCAACGTACGGGATCTGACATTCAAATTATACAATTTTGACATATTAGCAATCAGCATCGTCAAAAACCGTATAAAACGTGTTTTTGGTAAAACTATGGAATTTATACAAGCATATCCACCGTATTGGATCTACCATTTTCAATTTTACGATTTTGAGATCAAATTCTGTCAATTAAGTCCTCATAATATACTTATTTTTGCCAAAATTGTATCTCATTTTGAAAAATATTTTCACCTTTTGAATTCGTCATTTTGAATTTTATTTTGAAATTTATCTCATTCGAAATTAACAACTCCTACAACCCAATGGTATACATCGCTTTGCAATACTTTCTAAATCTTTTTTTCGCCAGGTTTGTGTGCCTTTCTAATCGCGTGAAAATAATTATTCAAAATAAGTGACGCCATCTGTAATTTCCAATCTTTTACAAAATTTAGTTATTTTAGATCTTATGTTAAATATATTGAAACGTTATTACTAATAATAAATGTAAATCCCACTAGCTCGGTACTATGAAATAATTGTTGCTACCTACTCCGCAACCAATTACTCAATCTGCCATCCATACGGAGTGGCGAGGAATCTGAAAATAGGTCTGAAATGTCTACTCAAGGATTGCATGTAATGGCAAATGAGAATCTGCTTTCTTTCAAACTATGAATTATAATTTATTATGCATGCCAAAGTTATCAACTATCATTGATTATTACAATTTATCGTTAGGTCATGACCACTTTTCTCGTTATTGCAATAACAACGTTATAGAATCTTTTATCCTTTCTAGCCTCTACGCGCGCACGTCGCTCGATGTCGCCACGTAGGATAGACCAATCTTCCTTCTTGTTGAAGTCCACGATGATTCAGCGACCAAGTCGAAACCTCCTCCAACCACTTCACAAACACTGCCTATACTTAGTATCGTAGGCTTTCACGGCCGGAGTCAATACGAATGAAATTTTCCGGGCTGGTAGGCCGTGGTCCAGTTGGCGTTGAAGAGTCAAACGTTTCGTCCACGTCTGCGGTGGACATCAGTGGCGGCAGCGTCGTGGGGGTAGTCTCCGGGTCGGCGGCTGCTCTTCGTCAGTCGCTAGCCAGCCCCAGCTAATTGCCGGGGTCTTCTCCTCCAGGTGTCTCTCCTAGCGGGGCACCGCCCCAGCCGGGGCAAGATTTAATCTCCCGTCTCGTCTTCTGGCGTGTGTGGCAATGTAGTACGGTAAATAAGGGTGTGTATGAACGGAGAAGATGGGATAAGGACGAGGAAGGGAACATCGCGCGCGGTGGGGGCTTCGTGTGTTAAGTTACTGCTCTGGAGATCGGAGGCCCGGAAAACTCCTGTGTGAGTGTCCGGCCCCCATAGCTCATCCAGACGATTGAATTCGATGTACCCTCCAGCGATTTTTACTTTCTTGCCTTACGAAGTTCTTCGTAAGAAGAGACAGTTATGTAATCGTGCGCCTGAAAACGGGGAATTTTCGGCCGAAAATCTGTTTTTGCCGGGATCTGGTAACAAAAAAGTGAATAAATCCTGTTGCTAAATTTAGAAAAAAAGTCCTCTAACACGTGGTGTAGCAAGAATCCGTTTGTTGGTTCTGAACTCCGAAAAGTCGATTGGTGGCAAAACGTCCGTTTGTTCGTCCGTGCGCTAGCACTTAAACCATTCAGCCAATTTTCTTCAAAATTTATATTCCTCACTCGGTCTGAATTTGTCGCGTGGCTTTGGTAATTCCAAATGGATATTTAGATTTTTAAGAGTTCTTCACATGAAGCCCCCCAAAAACATTTTCAATTTTTTTCAAAAGCGCCACCAATTTTTTTGATTAATAAATTCTGTTCCTTAAAGACGGATCTTTAAATAAGTTCGTGTTCAATTTTTCAATAATATAAGTAGTTTCCGTGTAATTTTGATCGGAATATAGGCAATTTTTTCTCAAAGGCTCCAAATTTTTAAAAAATTTGTTCCTCATAAGGGACGGTAAAAAAATACGGTGCTAGTCTCATTTTAGGCCATTGCTCCGTTTTTTTCGAATATGACAAAAATAAACGTTAACATTTCAAAAGTACAAAATTGGATATGGCGATTTTTGCTTAAAAAACAAAAAACAAAAACACAAAAAACAAAAAAAGAAACCGCTCAAAACCCGCACCAAATATTTTCATTTAAGTTTCTTCTCGTATGTAACAGCGTATGATAAATAATCTAGTGGTGCTATAGAATGCCATAGACTTTCCCGCAGTTGTTAGTTTGTTTATCTTTGTAGTCTGGTCTAGCTTCGAGTATGCTTTATGCTCTTCACGGCTACCTTCTTCTGTTGCCCAAAATGACATTTTTTCAAATTTTTTCAACTTATCGGCTTCCTAATGCTAGAGCTGATACAATTATTACTTGACTGACATAAAAGTATGCAATCTGTATCCAACCCCAATGGCCGAGCTGGTTCACATAAAATCAATAGAATGTAATATATAGGTTGTAAGAATAAATGTTAAATTTTTATTGTTGAAAAAGTCTGATATAAGACTTTTATTTCAAATTTTTATTGTTGAAAAAGTCTAATATTAGTTGCCATCAATCTAATAATTGGTTTCAATCAATAAAACTCCAGGAATCGTGATTCAGAATAGAATTACTCTTCCACATGCAACAGGCAGGGAGTAATATGTTGTAAGTCGAACCCATGGTTAAGTTGGAAGTAAATTTAATAATTCAGTGTTAACATAATAGAAGGGATGAGTTAAAGTTTCACAATATCTTCTATATCTATATAGACATATTATATCGATATCGTGGAAACAAGAGAATATCGATCAAGTGACTGTTCTGAATGATGACGAGAGTATTCATTATCCAGCAGAATTTTTGAACTTGCTGAACTCAGCAGGTCTTCCACCCCATGTATTATACTTGAAAATTGGTACACCCAACATATTGCCAAAATTTTGTAATTGAACACGACTTTAACCAATTCAGATTATCAACAATATTTTACACTCCAGAAATCTAACTGGTCCAGCATATGGTGAAAATGCCCTAATACCCACAATTCCAATGATTCCTTCTGATTTACCTTTTCAATTTAAAAGACTGCTTTTTCTCTTAAACCATGCTGTGCTTTTACAATAAATAAAGCGCAAGGAGAAACCTTCAAGTCTGTTGGTGTCGATCTTAGAGAAAGCGTCCTCTCTCATGGAGAAGTGTACGAAACACTCTCCCGTATTGGGTTAAAAGATACCCAATTCTTGCTTCTTCCAAGAAATAATGAAACTGCCAATGTGGTTTACCCTGAAGCTTTGGTTTAATTTACAAAATGTGTCGTTTTACATAAAATATTCTTCATAATCTCCTTCACTGATTCAGTATATTTGTTGCAATGAAAATTTTTTCACATGCCAGTTGTCTTCATTGCCATTAAATTTCTGTTAACCCTGTTCAATTTATTTTTTGAAATATGAGCAAGAGATTAAGTAATGTAGGGCTATGTAATTAAACAAAGATCCTTTATATACTAAGACTATTATTTGCTTTCGTTTTGCATATCAGTTGCTCCCAATAGAAGAATTCATCCAATTTTTTCTACAAAATATAGGCAAAAATTAATTTATCTAATAATACTTATGCCTATGCAAATAAAAGATTCTGGGAGTCCTTGATTTCAATTATTCACATTTCAAAATCCGCAGTATCTAGCACTTCAGATCAACTAATGAAGCTAATATTGTTTTGTTCAGTACATCGTCAATTTATTGTGTATACATAATGTATGTACATTATGTTGGTGGATCAGTATTGTTCTCATGATTCTGTGGTAAGATAAATTGATTTACGAAAACAAATAAGTTTTATTCTACCTGTAGTTTCATATGTCGTCATTCAATTGTTCTCATGATTCTGTGGTAAGATAAATTGATTTACGAAAACAAATAAGTTTTATTCTACCTGTAGTTTATATGTCGTCTTCAAAATAATAATAAATACCAGCAATTAAGTTTCAGCATAGATATTTTGATTTACTTTAATGATTATGATTCGTCAATTACGTTTCGACATCGATATCTACTATATTCCATATGTATCTTCTAGCGTCTCCGTGAGAGAACTCTCGCATGTTAAACTCCGCTTAAAACAATAAGTCGCTTCAAGGTCACGATTTGACAGATGAATTTCAAATCTTTGTTTATGAATACAATAGAAGAAAAAATATAAAAACGAGTAACTTTTACAATGTGACAATTTATTGACAGTATTCGAATAATATATAAAACTCCACAAATGTAATATACGTGAGTCTACAAGTATTTGATTTTGTAGTTTAGGTTTTTTAATTATTTTTGGTAATAAAGTGAAAAATGTTTGGGAGCTAGAACTCCGAATAAGAAAAATTTAATTTTTTCTTAACGTGAGCGAGGTAGACCGGAAATTTCCAAATGGGGGTCGAGAGAAGACAAGGCTACCGGGGCGTGGCCGTGGCAGGAAGGAGCAGGGTGGAGAATGGATATTGATTGATTTATTTGTTTGTTTATTTGTTTGTTTATTTGTTTGCTTATTTGTTTGCTTATTTGTTTATTTGTTTGTTTGTTTATTTGTTTATTTGTTTGTTTGTTTTTGTTTGTTTGTTTATTTGTTTGTTTGTTCTTATTTGTTTGTTCTTATTTGTTTGTTTGTTTGTTTGTTTGTTTATTTGTTTGTTTGTTTGTTCGTTCGTTTGTTCGTTTGTTCGTTTGTTCGTTTGTTCGTTTGTTCGTTTGTTCGTTTGTTCGTTTGTTCGTTTGTTCGTTTGTTCGTTTGTTCGTTTGTTCGTTTGTTCGTTTGTTCGTTTGTTCGTTTTTTCGTTTGTTCGTTTGTTCGTTTGTTCGTTTTTCGTTTGTTCGTTTGTTCGTTTGTTCGTTTGTTCGTTTGTTCGTTTGTTCGTTTGTTCGTTTGTTCGTTTGTTCGTTTGTTCGTTTGTTCGTTTGTTCGTTTGTTCGTTTGTTCGTTTGTTCGTTTGTTTGTTTGTTTATTTATTCATTCGTTTGTTTATTCATTCGTTTGTTTATTCATTCGTTTGTTTATTCATTCGTTTGTTTATTCATTCGTTTGTTTATTCATTCGTTTGTTTATTCATTCGTTTGTTTATTCATTCGTTTGTTTATTCATTCGTTTGTTTATTCATTCGTTCGTTTATTCAGTCATTCATTCATTTATTTTACGTCAAAAACAGATAAAAACTGTATGTGACGTGCTATGGGGAGAAGTTAATTCTGTTCACGTTTTCATAATTCTGTGATCCTCACCCTAAGCTATCTACTACTTGAATTTTGAATACAGAAAAAATGAGGTTTTGTGCAAGGATTGTAAACAAACGCATTCGTTCCGATGTAATAAAATATATTTTCAAGGGTAAATCAGCAATAAATTTAGTCTCTTATCCCTAATCATGGCCTTCGTCATGGTCCTTCGTCCTTCGTCCTACTTCCTGCCGCGACAACAGTGAGAACGATAATTTAAATAACGATATTTCCCACTGAATTCTGGAACACGTGCACAGATAATGAAGTTATATTTATGACAAGAAAGCAAAACAAGGGGCCATCTCAGCATTTGCTCAAAGGATCAGAGAAAATGGACGAAAAAATGTGATCGAGATGGGAGTCATTGACCCGGAGGTTGCGGTACAATACTTGTTACAATTTGTTTAGAATTATACAGTCTAAATGGTAAATAATACATTAAATATCACTGTTAAAATTAATGTTACTTTCCTTGTAATGCTCAGTATAGTCTCTAATTTATAGAAACAGTTATACAGCAGAAACGATTTCCCTTGGGATTTAAACTTTTCTATCGAATTTAATTGTTTAATGTTATCTGGCGAAGTGCTGTAAAATAATGAACATGTATTGTATGTGAATTTTTTGTATTGAGCTGTTGATACTGTCACCTGATGAATATGATTTCTACGTCGAGTGTTATAGTAATAGACATATCTGAAAATATATTCCCGCCCTTAAGCAAGTCATTTTTGACAAAAACCACTGATTCGTAAATAAACAGACAAGGTAATGGTAAAATTCCTAGATTAATCAAGAGAGGCTTACATTACATCACGTGGTTGGGATTTGGTTATTATTCGTACTCTCTCAACTTGAATCAGTGAAAAGCCACTGATTGACAGTGACTATTCACTGATTGTGGTAGTTAAAATCCGACCACTGACAATCAGTGAACTGAACTGAATGAATCAGTGAAAATCGGGACCACTTTTTGAATCAGTGAAACTTCACTGCTTGAATCAGTGAAACTACACTGCTTGAATCAGTGAAATCTGTGGCAACTAATTGAACCAGTGGAGTAAATAGCTGTTGCAATCAGTGAAAGCAAGGCTTCCCTTATTTGAATCGGTGAAATATCGCATTGCTATCCCAGCAGTGGCGGCTCGCGCTTAGGTTGCACAACCCCCAGAAAATGAAAAAGATCTCATAATATCTTAGGAATATACATTTTCCTTTTAAAACATTCATTATTGAAGATATTGCAGCAATAGCAATGTATATGAAATCATTTTGAAACGAAAGGGCGTCCAAATGGCGCTCTCTCCGGTGTCTGGTGCCTTGTCAGGAATTGCACCACGCTCTTGGTGCTATTGTCTTTACTCCTTAGTCCTTCGATTTAACACGGGGAAGATAGAGCTTTTTGGTTGAGCAACCAGACAGATGGCGCGTTCGGAGATACTGCCTTTTTAAGTGAGATAGGTGAATACAAGTCTTTATTTAAACCAATGAAAAACATACAACAGAAGAAAAGTGATGTTCAGGAACTTTTCAAAACTCACTACGGAGAAAAATTGGCCTGCAGTTAACACACTTTATTTTATGTACATATTATTGACAATTTTGGTGACAATACAACAAATTATGAAAAGAAAGTTGGGAAGAAAGTAGTGAAAGAATTATAATCTTCTTATAATTTCAATGTGTATAAATACATTTCAATGGATTTTTATGTGAATTTTACAATAAAAATAAATAAAGAACATTAAATCTGTCAAAATTTTTAAAGTAAAAATACAAATAAACATTTGATATTATTACAAGTATTTGGCAAGTTTTAGGGCAACTTAATCAGCTTCCTCTGCTAATTATAATTTTCATAATTAAAATCAGCAGCATTGCCAAGCTTAAAATCGGAAATGTTAACACTACTGCATGCCTTTGTTTCTATGTACATATATATGTATACACATGTATATATACACATATATATGTGTATAAAAAAAACAAAGACTATTGTGTGTCGTTTCCTAAAAATTTGAATCTGCCATGCTACCGAACAAATGACTGATACCTGACACCGCAATGGAGGCACCTGGCCACTGATTTCAAAGACAGGAATACAATTAATGCATGATGGCATGTGTCAAGAAGCGCAAGTTCTAAGCTATTAATTCACTTGAGGTAAGAACTTTAAATGGCTTACCAGATGAACTCCAAAACACAAACCTTCACAAGGAGCTAATTACAACACAAATATTTGGTAAGGTAAGAAATACTTTAAAAAAAGAGACATCAAAGTCTGGATTTCTTTATCAGAAAATCTATCAAAAGTATATTTGGATGAAGAGGAAAATTTGCAATTTTACAACTACTACATAGAAGAGATTACAGAGGAAAAAGTTGAAAAATCTACCCGAGTACCTCAGATGAAACAATTGAGAAACTTTTAAAGAAAGTTTTAGAAGATAAGCAACAAATATCTGAAGTAAAAAATTTGAGAAAAATTGTCAATGATTTTATTATCAATACTAGTGAGAACCCGTCAAAATTTGACGGTGAGATCTTAGATAAATGTAAAATACTGTGCCCAGACTAATGTTCACAATATGTTGCATTGTTTGGATCTTCGGGTTATAACGAAGTTCTGTGATGTGTAGTTCCCAAAATTTTGAACACGTATGGTCCATGACCAGGTGGCAATGCAAAATGGCCCACATATTCCAATAATACACGATATGACACAAAAGAAAGAGAACTATTATACTGATGGATATTATTTCTAAAGTTTTTTGATGTGTCATTTGATTACTTCTGGCATATTGCTCGAAGGTAAACTTACTTTCCAATTTAAGCAACACAGAGTAAACACGTTTGCAGAATTTCTCTCGCATGGGAAGTACAAAGCAGAACAAAACTGACATTTTCTGCCCTGACTTTCTCATTCTCTGCGTTCAGTGTACGTTTGCTTCTTTGGGGGCGTGTGGACAACTATTCGGAATTCGACATAACCTGTGAACAACTTCACTACTTCAGTACAACTGAGCAAAACCCACTGTCCGAATGTTCTCTAAAAAATACATCACAAAAGCAAATACATGCAAACTGTCAAAGCCACAATGCAATTATTACACTGAAACAAAACCGTGACGAATTGTAAACAAATCTCAACAATCAAAACAAAACATCAAGCAGCGTGGACTCACATCTAGCGTTTCATATAATCGATTTTGAAACAGCATTTTGGAAGAAAACAATTGACTACTGATAACCGTAGTATTAAAGAATGATTTAATTAATTAATTTACACCGTAAATGTTGGTGAATCAACACAATATCTGATAACACATCTAGGGATCGCATTCTTTCATTTAAAGGAAAAAATACTACAATCAATTCAGTAGAAGCTCCAAACGAAGCCGTGGCAGAATGCTTTATTTTTTTTAAATATATAGATATTTAATGGAAGAAACTCAAACGCATGCCAATGGATAAACGAGTTTGAGAAAGAGAGTGAACGCTGTTTTGTGGAAGAGAAATTCTAAAATTTTCCCTTGACAATGCAAGCGCAGATTGGCACTCAAGTATGATTTTGAAAAATACAGTAGAATCAGAATGGAACAATTGGAAAAGGAACGCACGCATAAAAGAAATCGGAGCTGTACTAAACCAAGGACAAAAATGGGGATAATAAGCCAGTGGCATATTTTTCGAAAAAATTGAGTGAAGCTCAAAAGGAAAAAAAAGCAATTTACCTTGAGTGTTTGGCCATAAAAAAGGTTGTGATATATTGGCAACATTGGCTACTTGGAAGAGAATTAATTTTTGGTACACTCCAATCATAAACCTTTAAAAAATTTTAATATAAAAGCAATAACAGATTAAGAACTGGGTGATTTGACATACTATCTGTCCCAATACAATTTTAAAGTTAAATATAATCCTAGAAAATTAAACCAAGAGGCAGACTGTTTAAACAGGCATCCCGTTCTAGAGCCTGATGAAAATTCAGATGACATATTAAAAATAGTAAACCTAGTGAAACTAGAAGACATAAAAAAGGATCAAAGAAGATGCACAAAACTACAAAACAATAAGAAAAAACTAATATTCTAAAATGAAATTTATTATAAAAATTTCAAAGAAGAGAAAAACTCTCATTATCAGAAGAATTTAGTAAAATATTACTAAAATATGTACACAATACTTATTGTCACCTGGGAAGAGCGCAGATGATAAATAAAGTAACACCATTCTTTACAGCGAAAAATATAAACATAGACATAAACATAGAGAAGATTTGTGAAACTTGTGACATCTGCTTGAAGAATAAATCATGAAGAAAATCAAAATATGGATTAATGTCACACCTAGGTTGAGCAATTTACCCATTCAAGATAGTTTCTATAGATACCATCTGAGGTTATGGAGGATCCCGGTCAACAAAAAAATACCTACACCTACTGGTCGACCATTTCACAAGATATGCTTATATTTTAACGTCAAAAAATCAAAACGCTGATGACTTCATAAAACTAACTGAGGAAGTAACAAAAAACCATTATGTCCAGATGGTACTAACGGATCAATATCCAGGAATAAATTCAAAAGAATTAAAACAATTCCGAGTAAAGAAAAAAATAAAATTGATTTTTACTGCCATAGATGCGCCTTTCTCCAATGGTCTCAATGAAAGATTAAACCAGACTAGTGAATAAAATAAGATGTATTATGAATGAAACTAACAAAGAGGCTGCTATTGCTATGGACAACTATTGTGAAAAAAGCTGTGGAGAAATACGAGGCAGAGCATACAGTGACAAAATTCTCAACAAAATACTTGCTAGAGGGTAAAACCATAAATATCCTACCGCATGAATTAAAAATAAAATGCACAGCCGAAGATTTAGAAAGTGAGAGGAAAATAGCACTCAAGAATACAATAAAACTTCGTAATGACAACAAAAAAATATTCAACCTACACAGGAGACAAATTGAATTAAAAAGGGAGGTCTTGTGTACATAGAACATGAAAATCGCCTGAATAGGAAGAAATTAGATGAATTGAGAATTGGGCCATACTCGATATTGGGAAAATCTTAAAGTCAATCTATGAAGTCAATACCGGACACAGAACCAAAGAATCAAATTTCTATGATATAACAAAACTAACTCCAATGGTAGGTTATGATAATTGAACAATTGCAAAAGCATTTTTGATTTCCCTGGAGGGGGGTTTATTACAGAAACCCAACTGAGTTTTTATTTCAAATTAAATATTTGAAGGATATAATCATTATATACTGCTAAAAATAAAAAAAAATTGCTAATGATGTTGAGTATGCCAAATTTGTTGTAAATATTAATTTAAACAGTAAGTCAAATTCTGCAATGGGTGAAGGAATATTATTATTAGGAAATTTATTATTATTATTATTATTATTATTATTATTATTATTATTATTATTATTATTATTATTAAAAAAGGGCAGATGTTAAAACCAACCATCACCCTGAACAAAACACGAATAGTTTTTCTATCCTTTCACCCATATCAAATATTGCTGGACATTTTTCTTGAAGGTTTTTCTCCTTTCCAATTCCTCGAGATGCAAATTAGAGCCCTCCTAAAACAGAAAAAAAGATAGGTCAAGAAGTTATGCGAGGAAAAAATGGTTACTTTATTTTCAGATTACATACAAGATCATACTAACTGGCAGAATTATTATGAGGTCTGGATTGGGAACCTCAGGAGTGGCAAATGGCTTTGATGTACCTTCTGCTCTCCCACTCCTCTGCCAAACTAGCCTCGCCATGTAAATGAGTAAAATATAATGTGTTTAGTGACTAAGGAAAGCAAGGAACACTGATCAAAATAAATCAGTATTACAGCAGTCTTTGACAAATTAAAATACCTTTCAAAATATTCACATTGTTAGAGTCCCCAGTTAGCTCCAGCACTTTCTCTTACACTTCTTCAAAACTCCACTCCTGGACAGGTGTCAAACTAAATTGGAAAAACCAAAGAATGAGTTATTAGTTTGCTGGCATGCCCGGCTCTGCTGTGGTGTAATCGAGAGCATTTTGGACTTTTTACAAATTTCATAAACGAAATTATCCATTGCACGTCAGATATTTCACACTGTATCACCAAACAGTTACATTAAAACTCTTCAGTTACATAAGAAGTTTCCAAGTTAATAACAAAAACAAATACGTGATATTAACGTGTTCATAACCTATTTCTTATTAAGGACAAATGCTCACCATAAAATAAAACGTCTCACAGTTATCAACAAGACGAGTCACAGAAAAGCGAAAACTACTTACCTAATGCAATAAAAACAAGTCTTCAGACACAGGTCAGTTTTCTCGCAGGAAACCTCTATTCCACTGGCTCCGCCGTGCGATTTTGCGTACATTCACAACACAGCACGAAAATGACTGAACCAGTCGGTATGGTGGCGCGGCCACTACCAACCAGTGAAATGCTGGCGGTCATTTTGAAAAGGTTCACGTATTCACTGATTGTCAGCAAAACTACACATTTCGACTGAAGATATCAGTGACTTTGCTCTCACTGATTGAATCAGCGACAATTTCACTGATTCATATTCAGAGAGTACAATTCTTTTTTGTAATCTAAAAGTCTGAGAGCTATAAGATGTATTTCCCCTAAATATTATGCCATATCTCAGGCGGGAATGAACATTCGCGAAATATACACAACGAGCAGAGTGAAGGCTGACTGAATTTGCAAGAATTCTGAACGCGTAGCATAATGAACTTAATTTTGTGTTCAATTCATTTAAATGGACGTTCCATTTAAGGTTTGACTGAATTGAGAGACCTAAAAATGTTGTTGCCTTAACATCAGTCAATGGTACACCGTTCATTTTCAATGGAGCACAGAATTGTTTATTTGAATTGATTGTTTGATTTGATGATTTGTTTGAAATGGAAAACTGCATTAAAACCGTTTTCTTTTCGTTTACTATTAATTTGTTATTTCGGAACCAATTTGAAACATCTGATATTGTACTATTTACGGTTTCTTTATTGCAAAGGATGTTCGTATCATCTGCAAGAGAACCGTTCTTCCGTTTCGATTCGTCGAGGGCATATCGTTTACGTAAAGTAGGAACAGAATATGGCCTAAAATCGATCCTTCAGGAACTCCACGTGCAATGGGCAGAGTCGGAAAGGTGCGTACGTAATGTTCCATCATTCCAGTAAGGTATTTACACTCTGAGATCGTTGTTTGAGGTACGAACTTAACCAATCTAGAGCAATGCCACGGATTCCATATGAAAGTAATTTTGAAAGTAAAATATCATGATCAATGACGTCAAAAGCTTTTGAGAGATCTAAAAATAATCCAATAGGTGCCTCGTTTTGATTCAATGATGAGGCGACATCTTTAAGAAAAGAAAATATAGCTGTTTTCGTTGATTTTGATTTTCTAAATCCATGTTGGCAATCTGAAAGCGCGTCGTGTTTACTGAGAAAGGTTTCCACTCGTACGTAAAAAAGTCTCTCTAATATTTTTGAAAAAACTGATAGAAGAGAAATGGGCCGATAATTTTGAATTTCATTTTTGTTGCCCGTTTTGAAGAGCGGCTTAATTTTAGCTGTTTTGAAAATATCTGGAAACGTTCCGGTGCATAACGATGAATTAAATATGTGAGTTAACGGGTGTATAATGGCATACGCACAGGTCTTTAACAAAGCATCCGGGAATTCATCTAAACCAGACGAATATTTATTTTTTAGTTTACCGATTACTTTGAAAATTTCATAGGAAGAACTTTCGGAAACGAACATCGTGTCTACAATTTTGGGTGGACTGTCTCTTATTGAATTTTGTGCCTGAAGACCCTTAGTGAGATCGGCAGCAATTCTCGAAAAGTATTGGTTAAAGAGACTAGCCACTGTTTCCGGATCGTTCACATTTATATCGTCATATTTTAAAACATCATTCTCTACAAGGTTTCTTGTTGATTTGGTCGTATTGTTTATTATATTCCAAATTGCTTTTGTTTTGTTATTTGAGTTCAAAATATCCTGATCGTGTTTCATGATTTTAGCCTGCCTTCTGACTTTTTGTAACAATGTTTTGTATTTTTTAAAGTAGATAAGGAAATCTTGAGATACGTTATGACGTGTAGAAATGAAAGAAAGGATTCGCTTGTTTATACAAGATGTCCTAATTCCTTGTGTTATCCAAGAATTGTTTTTCCGTGAAATATTTAGTTTTTTTTGAAGAGGAAAGCAAGTGTTAAAATGAAATGAAAGAGTTGAAAAAAAAAGAATTATATTTGTCGTTTGTATGAACAGCATTATCTTGCATCAAGTAATCAATGAATAATTTTATTTTACTTTTTGTAAACAATCTAGTCATACGTGTATTATTTATTGTGTCAGTGATCGCATTTCTTATAATGGTAAGAATTTCGTCATGTTGACACTCGACACTGGCTCCAGTATTTGGCGCGATCTCGCCAACATCTACGAAAGCAGTTCAACTCTTCGACTGTTTGTCCTTCCAAAGATTTGCATGCGAAAGGTGTCTCTTTCTTTCTGGAAGCAAATGCGCCACTCTTTGGAGGGAAAATATTAAGTCCGACGCGGGACGTTTAAAATACATGCTCTTAATTACTTAACGCTTAATAACATGCTGTTAATTAGCGTCAAAGAATTGTTATAAAAGATTTCAACGTACGGCGCCAATTTTGAATAAATGTTGGTCGCCGATGTGCCAACAGTGAACTTTCACTTTCATTAACTGGTTGACAATTATATGCTTTTTATTTGGAACTTATATTGCAATTTTCTTACTATAAGGACTGTGTCAAGAGTAGTTAATTTCCGTTATGTTGGGGATGAGATCCTGCAGTTTCTCTATGTTAATGCAGTATTTTACTGGTGATTGTTCAATATCACAGATTGTGAAATAAATAATTGAGTGGAAGGAGGACAGTTTCACATGTATTTCTACTGCCATAACGTTTCAGCAAAATGTTTATGCATGAATTTTTTATGATTGTAATTTGTATGATGTGATTTCATGGCGTGTAGCATTAACATGTGACAGGATTGCTATGTGACCCTGCAGGGTAAAGAGGGCAGAATGTTGCTATGATTACTTGTACGGCAATGATCTAGTATTATCATTTAAGAGTTTGGGGAATGATACTCCTTACTGTCTTGAGTATTTAACAAAAGCAATGAAAAGCTTTGTCAGTTTTGAATCTTCTTTTTCCTTACAATTTTTGGAGAAATGGTACAGAATGTTTATTTCATTGTTTACATTTTAAATTAAATTCATACTGCTCTGTGTTGATCAAATTTGGATGTAAATTTTTTATTGAAAATAAGGGACGTTTAATAAGGAATGTACACTTCTGAATTGTTTTGGTGTAAATGGACATAATTGTTGTACAGATTATCTGGAAGGATAATGTTCATTTCAAATGACTGCGTTATTTGTTCAAAGAAAATAATTTAATTTTCACACTTAAAAAAAAGCTAGTTGACTATAATCTTCAGAATAGTTCTAGAAATATTACTTCTGTGTAGTTTTTTTGCTTTTGTTGTTGTTTTTGGGGTATAGGAAGCTAAACAATTGTACACTGTAGAAACAATATTTCCGTATTGTTTTTTATTTTTTATTTTTTATTTTTGAGGGACATGCAGATGTCTGTGTACCACTGTTCTTTATTAAATGTCATTGTTTGTTTCTGGAAACATTGCACTTTCTTTTCTTTTTCGTCGGAAGGATGTGGAACAACACAGGCAAGAACCTCGCTCCTTTAGTCTCCGATTTCCAATTGAGGAAATTTCATCTCAAAAAAGTAGTTTGCATTTTTTTGACTAACCACGGACGACGCGACCCACGCAGCCGCCGCCGCCCGCCAGAGCGTTGCGTCGCAATATATAATATATAAACACAGGGTGGAATAAATAAGTGATAACACCCCAACGAAGATATAAGGTCAACTTTGTTTTTTTTAATGGAATCCAATGCTAAATTTTAGCTTATCGTAATGGGTTTAAAAAGAGATTTCAAATATGTGTATATGTTCGTATTTAATCGAATCGTTTTTCAGAAATTGATGTATTGATGTATATTATGCACTTAAAATTTATTGTAGAATATGTTGTCACAATTTTAAAATAACAGAATAGTATTTGCGTGACAAAACAGAACGTTCCGGAATGCTGAATGCAGTATTTTAGTCTTCAGTAGACGAAGTCCCTTTTCGACAAAATTAGTATCGAAGAAAGTAGTTGTTACTGTGCTCAACTAAATGACCGCGGTTCGGAAGGACGGACTTGCAAAGTTCCCCAGCAGAAAAGGGCGAGTGGAAAATCGCCGCTTTAATGAAAAAATACGTAACAAAAACACATGAATTTGTAAAAACGATTCGCTTAAATACGAAGATACACACATATTTGATATTGTCTTTTTAAGCCCATTACGATAAGCTAAAATTTAGCATAAGGTTTCATTAAAAAGTACCTTATATCATCATAGTAAAAAATAGTACAAAGGCGAAGTATGCTGTACTTAAGTAGCCCCTGTTTATGCAATCGACTGTCCAAACGGCCTCTTCGTATCTTGCACGGTTGAGGAGATAGGAGGAATGTTATCACTTAGTTGTTGAACTCTGTGTATATATATATATATATATATATATATATATATATATATATATATATATATTTATATATTTATATATATGTAATAATATGGAAACTCCACCACCGAAGGGACTCAAACTCTAGAGACGCAGAAAGATCTTCGAAATACCCACTGCAATAAATATACCGGTTCTTACCTTTATTTTAATTTAATTTATAATTCCAAATATATACCCTCATCCATACTTGTTAATTTGTACCTACTGACCAGTGCTCGGATTCTGGTGACATGTCATCTTTTCAATGGTGCATTCTCGACGTTGCTAACTTGTAAATTACAGTTTGTAATGTCATGAACGTGTTAGAAATTTACATTTATTGGAAAATTTTTTGCCATTTCTCAATTTAAAAAATAGCAAAAACAAGATTTTCTCAAAAATGGCTTCACATTTTGTCTTTAAAATGTTGGTATGGGTAGTACCAAATGCACCCTAAACAATGACATAAACGTCATATTGCTTTATCCTTGCTTAATCTATTACTTGAATAATGAGCTTCAAATTTCGCTTTTACATGAAGAAAATGGCTTAATCGCCATTTTCTTAAAAATGACTTCAGATATTTCAATGCAAATTGCTGTTTAGGACGAGGTTCTATTCTTCTTTAATGTTCTTGAACTAATATTTTTGTTCTACTATAAGAAAACCGAAACCGATTGTGGTAGTGCCAGCATAAGAGAGGTTCGGATCGCCGGAGAGTCGCAAACGGAGTGGGAGGCGCGCCGCCACAGCTGGCCACCTGGCGCGTCAACACACCGGCCGATGGGTTAAGAAGAGGTGACATATCTTTTTTGAATTATAATGTTAAAAGTCTAAATGTGCCTTTAACGAGTATTGTACTTCAGCTTCTGGTTCAATAACCCCCATCTCAGTCAGGCTTTTTGTCCCTGTCCCTTCGAGCGAATGCTGAGATGGCCCTTGTTTTGATTCTGGACATAAATGTGACTTCACTGACTGTGCACGTTTCCCTGAGTTGAGTGGAAAATAAAATCATTTCAACTTATCGTTCTCCATGTTCTTGCAGCACTAACTCGATTCCTTCATAAGGGGGTCGATGAGGGATAATACCCAAAATCGGTAGCTGATTTGCCTTTCGATTTTTGATTCATTGATTGCACGGGAGCGAATATTTTCTTATCAAGTTTTGCAAAAAATGCTCGGTCCCACTTCAACTTGTAGGTAAATTCAATTGTGGGTAAATCTCCCCGAATTTAAGAAAACATACAGGATACACTTCTCCCCATTGTACGTCATACACAGTTTTGAACTGTTTATTGATGTTAAAAATAAAATAAATCAATAAGACAGTTGTGCCGTCACCGTAATAGTCAATTGGGCTCTTGTTTGCTCACTTGTCTCGAGTGTTGACAGACTCTTTTATGATGAGGTACGGGAAAGAATTACTAGCACCGCTCTCAAGTTTGTTCATTCACGTGCTTCTTGTAATTCAATATATTACGCAACTAGTTCATAATGTTAAGCTTTATTGCATAAGTATATGTTTTGAAAACAAGTGCTGTTAAAGAGGAAGTTTTCAAATTTGTTTGAATGCAATAAAACATCATTATAAACAAGTTGTGTACGTTTTTGTTTTGTATAATAGCATTGCAAATCTATAAGCGAATCCAAAATTTGTTTGGAAACAACTTTATTATGACATCACGAGTATTTGACATCTGTGCGAGAAAACGGTATTTGACCGTGTAATTTATCGCCACCATCCCTTGATTCGCTCGCTGCAATTTGCTAAACGTGCGATAACGCAATTATTCATACCGTAAACGGCTTATACGTCATATTCTGTGCGTAAAATGCCATTTTATAAACGATTCCATGCAACGGTAAAGATCTATAGAATCCTAGTATACAAAAAGAACTATGGTGTAATGAGCTTCCCGAGAGAATTTTGCCGTGTCTCGAGCATGAATACATTTGTTCATACAGAAAATTGTGTGCTGTTTAGGCTGTTTAGCAAAGTTTACAATTGAATTCATTTGTGATTACTTTTTACCTGACTTTTATTGAAGAATTCCGTTTTGAAACTGATTGAATAGACAGGTCTAAAAAATATAAACTGAACAGTAAAATACCCAGTTTATGACAATAACATCATGTGTCATACTTAATGTAGAATTTCATACTTGCAAATACTTGTTCGTTTTTTTTGAACTAGTATCTGTTGCATAACATAGGCTTTTATTTCACATACAATATTGTTACATACAACATACATACAACATACATACAATATGGCTATTTGATAAGTAAAATACATGTAATATGTATAATAGATGTCCAGACTTACCTGTTATAAAAGACGGCAACGTATGCACCATCTAATGACGAACCAGAAAATAAACAATGTTTGTGCAAAAACCTAATCACATCGCAGAAAACATTATTTTCTTGCAATGATAGTGTAGAGCAGGGACTCTCAACCTATTTTCATTAATTCTTTTTGAGAGAAAGTTTGCTTTATCGACCCCCTTACGGATTCTCTATAATATCCATAATCATGACACAAATAATTGCACATAAATGCCATAAAAATTACAATTTTCGTACCAAATTCTCACAAATATTTCGATTATCAAAGATGTTTCCGCTTTTGAGTAGATGCGTTTCTAATCTTCATTGAAATGCAATAGTTACAAAATGTTGATTATTATCTTCAGTGGCCGAATGGATATCTATGTAATCCACTCTTATTAATTTGCTGATTACAGCGAGAATTGACAAACTTTTGTCATGGAATTTTCGGTACCTTTCGTAGAAGGCCCCAGCGATTGAATTATAGCGAAATATGACTCAAGTGATTGCTGCTGCACTAGCGATAAGCGTCGGAATTAGTTTAGATTACAAAAGTAGTCCGAGCTATCACTCGCAGGTTCAGCTTCTGACCTAAGCTGACATCATGAATATCGCTGCCATGAATGCTTCGAATGTTTATGCAAAGAACAACAGAGGAGAAATGTTGACTAGAAGAGAGTTTCTAAAGGATCTCGCTTTGTCCCTTAGGAAACCATAAATGAAGAGGAGGATCGAAAGAAAGACAGTGCCGACAGCAACAAGACCACGCGGGAGACTTCTACTGGGAATCTGAGAAGGGACCGACGGGCCAGCGTCATCAGGACCAGAGTCATCAAAGGGCGACGTGGGGCGTTGCTTTCTCTGCGAACGTCAACGAAACAAGAGGTCTCGACAGTACTTCGTGAATTGTGCCTAGTGGGTATGTCCAGAACACATTAAGAAAATCTTATGTTTACCTGATGTCATTGAAACACATTCAGAATAAAAGATACAAATATTTAAAAAAAAATGACAAACTGCTTTATTTCATGCTCATAATACAAAGTATATCAAATGCTCAAAACATATAGAGTACAACACATTTCAAAAACAAACATCTACTTGCATATTTTGAGTATATTTCTTTAAAGGCCTAATATAAGCAATTTTTTGTAGCATTTGAAATAATTTGTAATATATCAAAGTACTAATAAATTTAATGTTATTTTGCACCTGGTCAGTATTTTAGATACCGTTACTCGTCTTTGTTTGAACTAAAAGTCAACTTGTTCCTAAAATATTGTTAATGAGGATTTTTTAAATGGACTACAATTGTAATTCACGCGACCACTCGCGTTCCAATTTTGAGCGTGACCACTGAAGGTTTAAGGACTGGACGTAACATTTCTCCAGTGCGTATTGCGGAGAATATTTTCTTGAGCGATGGAGTATCGTTGTCAATGCATAGTTATAATTTATGTTTTTTGAACATACTAACTCCTAAGGATGAAAGATTGATACGAAAGAAGAATAAATAATTTGTATTTTTTTATTATTATACTCACCGGGAGAGATAGCTCAGAGCATCAACTGATATCACTGTAGTGAATCACTTATCAATCAATAAATTATTATACTTTTTGCTTGTCAGAAAAGTGTTTGCTTTATATCGAGATGTTTAAGGCTACGGGCCGTGGATGTCATGTCAGTCATATTTTTTTCCAAATATTATTTTTTCATCCGTCGGATTCATAGCAATATTATAAGAGAAAATAAGTTTGATGAGTAGTAACTAAATGAGAGGGGTGGATTGATTATTTCATAATTCTGGGCGCCTCAACTACTACAGTCATTAGACCCGTAATCGTAGTGCATGGTTTTATCACGGGAGAAGGCGATATCGTTCCCTCGCATGATGGCGAGATCTGTCGCCGACATAGACGTGGGCTTGCGCAGTTTTCTCCATGCAGGTATCTCCCCCCAACGGGGCACCGCCCCAGCTGGCTCTAATCTCTCCACTGCTCTAAGGACATGTGTAGTGCATGTAATGCCGTGCATGTGTAATGTAAGTAGGAGTGAGGATAGGAGAAGGGAGGGGAAGAAAGGACAGCGCGCGGTACTCGGCCCGTTTATTATGGTACTGCTCCGGCATTCGCCTGGCGATGATCGGAGGAACCACGAAAAACTACCGATCAGGGCAGCCAGTCGATAGAATTCGACCTACTTATCTAGCTAGTGTCGAATATTCGACGACCGTCGAGTCGAATATTCGACGACCGACGACCTACTTCTCTAGATAGTGTCGAACCCTAGGACCCCTCAGACAGGCACTACAGTGTCATGAGTAGAGACCGGAAAATATGTAGTATGAAACATCCAAATATGTACATAAATATGTTATCAAAAGAGTAAGAATATGAAATAAATACGTAAAATCAGATAAATGTAATATTAAAATAGACAAATTATAAAACACATTAACCTAATTCGAAATTACATTTATCAAAAATTTCCAAAACAAATTTTAAAAATAATTCAAACGTTTAAAAAATCATTTGGAGAGCACAAGTTGACGCATGTTTTGAACTTTACAACATTCCCGTCAGTAATAAAAGCTTTATCTATTGCTATCCAGAACAATAGTTTAGCAGCCAAACTAGACGCAATGGAAGCCCTCGTACAAACTGGCAATACCTACAACTAGCAAACAATCACTGCAGCGTGAAGCATTCTCATCGAATTGTTACACGTCGGCGATCGTCAAAGTTTTTCGAACATTAAGGTTAAAGCAGAGAGTATACTCGGTTAAAGTTCACGAACCGCGACGTCCATAATGCTTTCCGCACCTCAAGGTGAAAATGATCTCAGTCGCGCACTTCCCACCACTGAGCTAACTCAAGCAGGCGCGCCGGGCTGTCACAACATCCGACCGCGTCTTAATGTAGTGCACCTCGAGTCGACAGCACTTAGTATTTATGTAGGAAAAAATTCTGTTTTTTATATAATTTCATAGAAATGTAAGAAACTGTAAGAAAATTGATAGATTAAGAAATATATTGTGAAAATAGCAAAAATGTAAAATATGTAATATAGTACTAAATATTTAAAAATATGTAACGAAAAAATTTGATATTGTGTAAGGATGGCAACGATTCACCAAGATTTCAATTTTGAGAACGGTAAGTAAACAGGCAAAAAATATGTCATTACATAAAAATCGGGTCTCTAGTCATCAGTTGATACTCTGAGCCTCCATAGTCGACACCGGTAAAAGAGAGAGAGGTGTGACATTGTAAATAAGGGGGCAGCTACTAGGTACTTCTTATGAGGCCTTCGAAGCAGGTAAAGTCACGACATGAATAACACCTAGCCGGAGCAGTACCCTACCAAACGGGCCACGGACCGCGCGCGATCTGTCCTTCCTCTCCTTGTCCTATCCTCTCCTCTTACACACACACACACTCACACGAACATGCACTACACTCCCACATATTCCGGGAGACCTGTCGGGAGCTTAGAGCTTGTCTCGGCTGGGGCGGTGCCCCGCTGGTGGGAGAGTCCTGGTTAGGGGGAAACCCCACTGGCCGACGGTAGGTCGGCGCCGGATCTCGCCATCCAGCGAGGGAAGGTCACCTCCATCTCCCGAGAAGAAAAACATGCACTACACTAACGGGACTAATGACCGAAGCAGTTGACGCGCCCTGAAACACGAAAAAAGCAATCAATCGATAACTCGTACGGTAAAGTAGAAGCAGGTTGAGACCTCGTGGTTGACGGCCAACAGTTTCCCGGCGAGCGCCGACGCAGGGATGGATCGCCGATTAGCCCGTGGCGCTGCATCCCAGCGGACCTCCTCTCGTGCGCGGCTCGCATCCGCGAGCGTCGGCCTCCGCGCGGCGTGGGTGGCGGAGGGGGAGAGGGGGGCAGGTGGGGGGTTGCACGGTTGGCTGGGCGCGCGGGGCGCGGAGGGGCCGGCGGGCGCTGCGGATCTGCAACTGGCGCGTTCGCCAGTTGACGCGGCGCGCTCTCCGCGATCGCACGGGAGCGCACTCGGGGATGGCGGCGCGGCCCCCGGCCACGACGGCGGCGTCTGCTCCTCCTCCTCCTCGCACCGAGGTCTCCACCCGCGCACGCGCCTCCTCCGGCGCCCACCCACGCAAGGTACGTGACAGAAGCCTGAAACGGCGAACGATGCCCAACTGCGGCGGCGATGGTGTAACGGTTAGCGTATCGGGCTGTCATACCCAAATTCGCGGGTTCGAATCCGACCGAAGCCATGGATTTTTAAGGGCGAAAAAAACCTTCGCACACCTTCCTTCGGAGGGGTGTAAAGCCGGCTGTCCCATGTTAGTAGATTTACTGAATGAAACAAGATCCTCAAGCCTAAATGAAGCCTCTGAGCTAAATTAAAATTGCCTGTTTCGTCGCCCAAGTAATACCTTCTTTCTCCCCTAGTAGGTAACGAAATTTGCGTGGTCAGACGGAAGAGTAGGCCTCATGGCCTGAGTCTCGCCACGTAAAATAAGGCATTCATTCATTCAACAGCGGAAAACATTATCTTGAGGAGTAATATTGGGAGTGTTTAGGTACAAATTTTATTAAATAAATTTATACACGAATGCAACTCTTGTTATTATACATTAATTATCTTTGTATTATTGTTTCTATTACAAATCTGTGGGAAAATGTGCCTCTTCATAATTTACGATGCAATTCCAGGAGTTTAATCCCTTACTAATCATGAAATGTGTTGCTCAGGGGGCTAAGAGTAGGCGATCAGAGTCCTAGAATATTTTAGAATTAATCTTTAAGGTCCTCAAATTATTCTTTCTCCCATTGGTGTGATTTGGATTCATTGGTCTCTTCATTCAAATCCAGACCTCGAGGTTTTTACCCGGTGCTTCCTTCAAGGAAGCATTGTCGATGACATCTACACTCCCATCCGGCATAGTTGTTTCTGGGTGTTATCAGCGTTTTACCTACGGCTGATCGGTGAAACATTAATATTGCTTTACACATACGCACGTACACATGCGCAAGCACACACTCAGGCAGGCACGCACGCACACACACACACACGTCTCAAAGAAACATATACTCCGAAACCACACATACACTTTAAAACCGTACATACATAAACTGTGAAAGCACACACACATACACATATTCTGAAAGCATAAACACATACGTTCACTATACACTGAAAGCATATACATTCCCACGAATTCAACATTAACTAATGGCGGCTGGTTCCCCAACAAACTGGGGGTTGCAGCTCCATCGAATGATGCATATGTAATTCCAAAATTCAGAACACTAATTTGTAATAAAATGTAAGCAATTCATGTAAATCAATTAAAAGACTATATTGAAACATTACTATATCGTAACATAATTTTATAATAATTACTATAACATAATTTTATGCTTGGTATCCGTGTCAGGTATATTCACCTCCCGCGCATGTAGTTATGACTTTGATTTTCAGTGGGCACTTAAATTTCTGTATTAGTTTCGCATTGAAGTAACATAATTCATGCAAAACAAACAAGAACTTGGTTTGGAAAAACGGTGATCGCACTCCAGTACTGTGCAACAAGCACAAGTGTTTAGACAGGTATTACCCAAATAATAGTATATTCATCAACGAGCGCATCATGATAGTTACTATTCAACAGTTGATATTTATGACACAAGAGACGTAGGAGCGAGTGTCGTAATTTCTACGAGTGAATGATAGCCATTATGCGCGAGTAGAAGTATACTTTCTTTACGACCTTGAAATATTCAAAATTGATTTTGTACAAATTTTGTTTTATTTGCAACTAAAGTATAAGGATTTAGATTTAGCTTCTAGTTTTTCTTTATTGTGTATGTACAATGTTCTTCTAAACATTAAGTAAATCTTACATAAAGTAGAGATATAAACATACAAAACATATAACAGTATAAACATACTGTTGAGAACGTTTTGTGAAGTAAGCCAATGAAACGTTCTCGCTAAAAGAATTCACCCCATTACTCTTTCTCAACCCCATAAAGGTTGTATACGATTGTTCATAATACTTCCTTGATTTTTCCGGCAATAATTGTAGAGTTGTCCCATTCGCTATTTCCTGAATATCAGGTGGAGTACAAATTTCATTGTCACTGTCGCTGGTTTCAAGATTTATTTTCTGTTGAGTGATCAATAAGAATTATAACGAGAAATACGACAACAAGGTCTAGGTTACGTACATCAAATTGCGAAATCATTTACTTATCTACTGCGGTTCGAAAGAAGCGTGATTGCAAAGAGAAAGCAATTCTGCCCGTGGATCCCGAAAATTATAGGAATGTTATCGGTCGACAGACCGTAGATTCCGAACTGGAGTGTGTAATCGATGTCATTCGACGATTAAACATACAGGTGAAATACGTATATTATTAAATTGGTGCAGAGAAAATTATTTTATTTCGAAAATTTCACAACTCTGGTATATATTGTAATATTGAAAGATCTTGTTCTCACTCGTATTCACAACCACGATTGCATACTGTAACTCAGCTGTAACTGCAGTCAGAAATATGTACCAACCGTGAAAGACAGAAAGCGAGTAGGAACTTCCTTCCAGAAAGACTAACTTTACCCAAAGAACTCATCAAATGTACATTTTGAATCGACAAACTTGATATCAAATGAAAGGAAATTCTCCAAACATGAGAAATAAAGCATTGAATATCGTCAATAATTGATTTGATGAACTTTTAATAACATGGGAATTTCATAAAATTAAGTTACATCTAATGTCAGACGAAGATAGAAAATTGCTGTTCCCTTCGGACGCAGCGCCGCACTCAGTCCCCCCCCCCACAGGGAAGAAGACTGGTTGTCGCACCGAAGGCTCTATTCAGCCGTGTGTTGAAGCGTAGTGCCAAAGAGTAATTCCAGTAAAACAGCCAAGAGCGTGAGATGGCCTGCGAGACCACCACGCACCGGAGAGAGCTCTCGTTGGGTGCTCTTTGATTCAAAAATGATTTCATATTCATCGATATTGCTGCAATACAAGGTGTGTCCGGAAAGTAATGCATTTTTTTTTGTGCGGGTACTTAAAATGGCCGGAGAGTGTTTCCATCGGTTGGGTTATGTGCAAGGCTTAGCTTCAAAACGATGCTTTTGGCAGTTTGCTCCGAGCATTTCGAGCGTCAAGATTGCTGACTCCGCGTACCCCTGTTTAGTGCTTGTGTCACGAAACGCGATGGAATCGTTTCTCGAACAATGTTTGTTCGAAATTCAACAAATCTCTTGTGAAGAACCACGAATTGGTTGTTGAAGCTTATGGGGTCAATGCTATATCATATTTGCTAGTTTCGATGTGATTGAAAGCGTTTAAGAAAGGCCGGGAAGAGGTAGTTGATGAAACCCGCGCCTTCAACCAGCACAACCGATGACAATTTGGCCCGTGTGACGGATCATCGAATTCTGACCGTCGATTGAGTGTCCGGATGATGGTAGAAAACTTCAACATTCCCAAAACAATTGTACACAAACTGGTGACCGATAAATTGGACATGATTAAGGAGTGTGCCAAGCTTGTTCCCAAGCTGCTGACGGACGATCAGAAGAATCACCATCGCGTTCGTATCAGATGAAGCACAACTTGACAACACTGCCCCAACCTCCGTACAGTCCAAACATGGCTCCGGCTCACTTCTTTCTCTTCCTGAGGATCAAGACCGTCCTGCAAGGAATCTGTTTGGATCGATTGATGGCATCGCAGATAGCGATGGCCCTTGCAGAGGTCCCCGTTGAAGTCTTCCAGGACGCGTACCATGCGTGACAGAGTAGCTGGAAAACGAGTGTGGATGCCCAAGGGAACCACTTCGAACATAAACGTTTGTAACAATATATTCAATCAATATAATAGTTTAAAAAAATTGCATTACTTTCCGGACATACCTTGTATCTTGAATATTGAATATCATTAAAGGGTAACTGTATAATCTTAACATATTATACGATATTTTTCGACTATTTGAGGGTTGTGAAACTGTGCAACCTAAGCACGAGCCGCCACTGTACAAACAACTTCCCTACTTACAACTCCCACACTTAACACCCACACATACATACACGCACACTACATATAAAATAATAACGAATAATCTAGGTTACAGTGACCAGCAATTCTAACCATTACTAATAACATGAATACTGACACAAGGAATAAAACACGTGTTTGCCGCAGTCATTTTAATTTTGAACTGTCCCTGCGATCTACTGGTGCCAACACGTGCCTTTCCGTGCAGAGCGGCGCGGGCGTCGGCGCCGGCGTCGGGGTGTGCGTGTGCGCGTGCGCGGTCGCGTCGTGACGGCCCTCGCGCCCGCACCATGCGCCCGCCTCCTCCGCCGCGCCTCCTGCTGGCGCTGCTCCTGCTGCTGCTGGCGCTGCCCGCGCGCCCGCCGCGCGCCGCCACCGTCGTCGCCGCCGCCGCCGCCACCACCACCCACGCACGCCCCTCAGCCACAGAGGTGCGTAAACTGCCTGACGTTGACTTACGTGCGCCCTAGGCTGTCAAATTTTTTACCGCCCTTTTAATTTGCTCTTTTTAATATTAAAGCTATTAAAAATATGTTCTACGATATTTCTACCCGACGCAAATATTGTGTACTTATGAATAATTGATTATACGAATATATGTATAAATAAGATTATCTTGGCTGTCCGGGTGACGCCGCGTTGAAGGCTGTATTGCCGACGTTTCGATCATCCTTTTTTAGATCTTCTTCAGAACTGCAGACCAGCCCTGAAGATGATTTCGAAAAAGATGATCGTAACGTCGGCAATACAGCCTTCAACGCGGCGTCAACCGGACAGCCAAGATAATCTTCATGATTCTGGCCGCGGAAGCCTACGACTTCACTTAGCATGTATAAATAATTCTCACCATGATATTAATTTAATAAATATAGGATACTTTTGCATTCATTTTATCTGTATATCAATGGATATATATATATATATATATATATATATATATATATATATATATATATATATATATATATATATATATATATAATTTGATCAATTTACACTTTTTTTTACAAATATGGAAACAAATATTTCTATAAAAACATTCAAAATTTCTTCTTAAGAAATTTTGCATCCGCTGAAATTCTTCCGCCCGCCAAAATTGCGCCCGCCAGGCTGCAGCCTACTCAGCCTGTTCGGTAACCTGGCACTGGGTGCGAACGTGCTACGAATGCGATGTTTTTAGACGAAAATCCTCGTTTTAAACATCTATTGTCAGCCCAGAGGCCGAGATCGCTAAGGCAGTAGTGTCGTAGTGATATCGGACCGAAGGGTCGCGGGTTCGAGGCCCTCCTCGGGCATGGTTGTACTTGTGTTCGTCCTTTGACCTCTTATCATCACCATTTCGTTTAATCTTCACAGTTACCATACCGTTAACTCCAATAGTGGCTGCTAATGACGTAGATGTTGATGCGTCCTTAAATTTTTTAAAAAATCGATTGATGACGATTCTTGTTTTTTTAGCACTGATGTCTTGATCTCGATATTTTTACATTTTCGATGTTTTGTTTGTGAAATGAAATATCCCAGTCGGAGGGACAGACAGACGGACAGTCAAACGGACGGGCTGACAGGCGGACAGATAGACTGAAGGATAATTTAAAAAAAAAAATTTGTATCATGGGACCCCGTACGTATATTTTCGTTGAAATCTCGAAATCGATTTTTCGCAGCATTACATAACATTTTTTATCCTACGTATATTACTCCGTAAGTATATGCGAAAGTAAAAGGTGCCAAGGCGATGTAAATATCTCAACAACCTCAAAATTTGGTTTAGTGAGTTTCACCTACACAGCAACAATAACTTTCTGCCTGGATGTGGACTAACATTTTGTAAGTAAAAGACAACGATGTAATGTTTCAGTCGTATCAAACAACTGACGCATACAAATTGTATGAAAGAAGTATCTAACATTACTTTATACTGTCATTATTAATTAAGTCATTATAAATTGCACGAAGCGTACGAAATACTGTATTTTTATGATGGTTAATTTGGTAATTCTGAGAGGTAAAGAAACTGGTTTTTAAACTCCTAGATACGTAAATTAGGTGTGGTTTGTTTTTATGCCTATTAATTTAACGCTCATGTTTCTTCGAATTCTCAATTATCCGTACGAATATTTGTTAAGTGTTATTAGTTAAGTGTTATACAAATAGTGTTAGAATACCCTACAAGGAGATTTCGTTTTGGGTTAGTTTGTGGCTGTATACTCGACCTGAAGATTGTAACAAAATGTAGCGTAATAGAAATTGAAAATTGATTTTAAAAATGTAAATTTTATTAACGATTGATTGTTAGTGATTCCGGGCGCGTCAACTACTATGATTAGATATAAATCGGGAGACGAACCTATTCGCCGCCCGATTTATATTAAATAAGGAAATATTCACAACTATAATATTTGCAAATGAATATGAGACTAATTGGAACGCCTAAGCGGTACTCGAAGGAAAAATGCTTAAGGGTAAAGCCATCTTCGTCAGTAGTTCGACCGATTGAAGGCTTGACGTATGCATCACGTAAGGAACACTCATTGCGACTCCATTGAGTTCGGCCCCAAAATGGAAACGAGCGCTCCCCTGAAGCGCGTGCTCTTAGTGGTGGCGGGGGGGGGGGGCAGCAGACGGGGGTCGCGCGTTGCGGCCGCCGCAGCTCTTACTTTCCAGACGCACGAGGTTGCGTGAGGGCTTGGGCAACGGGAGAAAGGATACGATCTCGCGAACCCAGGAGTTCCCACTGCCGACCGTGGAGCCCCGAATGCGTTGGCTCTTGGCCTCCGCCGTGTAGCAGTGCCGGGGGCCGCTTTATGGAGTCGTCGGCTGAGTGGCAACGTTGGTTTGGGCTTGTCTGGCCCACTGGCGAGCGAACCTTGGCGCCGCGCCGCAGCGCTTTGCTCCCGCGAAGGTGGTGGCACCACACGTCTGAAAACACGCGACATCCGTTTGTTTACCTGTTCGCGCTTACAAAGTGTTCTGCACGTGAGATTCGTCCGACACACAGAGCTTGCAGTGCACGTAAAAGTATGCTGTAACATTCGTGCTGATGGAGGAGCAAATGTGCATTTATATTCATTTATTTAACTGCAAATTTCTTTCCAAACCTCGCACTACAGTCTTAAACAGTGATTCAAAGAATTATCTCAATTCGTGTCAAAAAAAAAGTTCGTACAACCAAATAATGTTTTTCAAAGATATACCATTATACTAGCTGAATGTGGCGTCGCCGACGCTCTAAACTATTTTAAAACTATCCTCTGGTGTTGAAAATTTCTTAATGTTATACATAGTTTTTTTCAAATAATTTCTTACATTATCTGGCATTGAACTTTCCAATGTAACGTAGTAGCTGATAATGTTATACTCCCGGTCAAAACTTCTTTGCATTCAATGGCCTTGCGTGCTATATGAACGTACGGGATATGAACTGGTAATGTAGCAATTTCAAAATTGTAACCGTCGTAAAAAAATTCTTGCAGGTGTGGATGATGCAAATAGTTATAATTTTGAACAGCTACATTTTTAACCTTTTTTGCCAATATGCACTCAAATGCACATGAAAGATCACCTGTAAATTGTTCGACGTTATTCTCTAATCCTGATATTAAGAAATATCCAATTAGTTCCGAAACTTCTGTCGCAAAATCTTCTACAACTGCATTAGATTGTTCCCGGAATTTGCTTAACACTTCCATACTTTTGGTCTCTAATTTTTGAAGAATTTACAAACTCAGTCTGATTTGTGTTCACCTCTACTTCTGCAAATGCTCTATTAATCGTTTTGTAGGGGAATCTACTATATAAACATTAAAAGGTAACTGTTTGTATGTTTAGGTGAATAAGGAGTGCAGTGTAATAAGAACAAGTTGCTTGACATAATTCATTTGAAAATCGATAAATGCACGCTCAAGAACATAAATATTAAAACTCAAATAAGGATGTGCTCTGGAATTACTCGCAGATCTGGTTTTCTTCGTATTTACTTGACGTTCTTCCAATTTAATGAGTTCCAAGGTAATACTCTACGTAGATTTATGCAGATTTATTATTATAAACACGGATGAGGGCTTACTTCTATGAATAATTTCAAAGCAGCATCACTAATTGACAGTTCTGTCGCGTGATGCGCTTCTTGCATATAGAAATGACGACAATAAGTGTTGCCATCCTCAAGGAAGAAAATTACGGCGTCGTGGAGCGAAAGTTGCCTCTGGGTTCTGGGGCAACCTACGTAGATCTGTTTAGGTGACGTTGATTTAGTTTTCCGTCTACCCACTAAGATCGCAGCGTTTAAAACACACAAAACCACGTTTAGGAAATTTCTTAGAAATTTCTGGCTAAATCTTAAAACAAATTATCATTTCCCACCAGGAGTCGGAAACGCGTCGAATATGTATCGATTGGTGCATCGATTGGAAGGAGATTTCACATCTCGTATATATCGTGTGATTCGTAGCCAGATGAATTTTCACCAATGAGGAACTTTCATGGGAATAGATACGAGGTTTTTTTTATAGGGATACGCGTTGGCTCTAAACGTTCAGTATAATCGAAGAACATATTCTGTATTTCTCTGAATGTCAGCAAGTTGTTCTGATGTGAATTTTCCACTGCTGAGTATGTACTGCCGTTGACTGCAACGCTTCTTTGAATGTAGGGTAGGTCTCATATCTGCGATCCGATCTCTCCGTATCTTAAAAACTCCTCTTTCTGAAACCCCATTTTTAGCTTTTGCGTAGTAAAAGCATCACATCATTCCTTTAATTCATACCGTGTCTATCTCAGACGATGACGTCGAGCTATTGCCGACTCTGGGTCACTGGGACTAACATCCGTGCGATAACTGCACGTCGACGAGGTGACATTAGCTCGGTTTCTGATCAGGTGTGGGACATTGGTGGAACAAGGCACGTTAATATTCATTACATTTCTTGTTCTAACCCTTTTGCTCATTGAATTTAAGGAACGGTTTGCAGGAAGCCAGTCAAAGATCACAGGTCACACTTATCCCATGTGTTATTTCCTGTCCGTTACTGCGACCCTCAGATGCCTCGGGACATCCTCCCGCAGGGCCCAGCAAGGGTCCTTCCGATCGCCAGTCGGCATTACTAAACCCTACGCCCTACGGGATTCTCACTGTCTGCTGAAGGCAGCCTCCTTCGAGGGCTGGTGCAAGGCTCGTGCCTCCGAGTGGAGAATCGGCCTGGTTCTCGGCAGAGTTCCATGTGCCGATCAGAGGAACTCCGAAGGTTCATGACTCTTCCCGCTATGGATTCATTATCATCTCACTGCCGTTACAACACCGTAGGCTGGTGGGTGATAGGAAACCCGGGTAATTGTGCAAATCAAACCGATACAACTCTCTCCCTTTTCCAATCCCAATGTTTGCTAAAGTTAACACTTATTAGTAAAAACAAATATCGTATTGATCTAGCCTTAATGGAGCTACTAGCAGAGTTCTAAGAGTAACGATACCGCAAAGTAACGTTAATTTGCTGTACGTTCTCTCTTGCTCCTCTCTCTTTCTCTCTCTCTCTCTCGTTCACTCTCTCATTTTCTCTCTTGTTCAGTCTGTTCTGTCTCTATTTTCTCCCTGTTTCTCTCTTCCTGTCTCTCTCTCTCTCTCACTCTTTCTCTCTTCGTGAGAGCATATTTTTTCTGTTTTAAGGATACCCTCCTCAAGTACTTCAATGAGCCAGGTTTCTATTTTGGATGTATCCCTTCTATTTCTGTCAGTATCAGCTTCTGTGGTTGAACCGTCTCCTCTTGATATATAGAAGAGATGATCTGTCGACACCGCTGCGCGGTTGGAGAACGCGGTGAGGTGGTGGTGGTTTTCTGGTTTCGCGATGTAGATTATTGAGCCCAGCTTGCCCACCCGTCGTTTGTTTTCTGGCAAATCAGACATTTTAACTTAATAGAAGGTATTGTCAGCCTCATGAAGGCGTAGGTATGTAGCTTAAGTAAACTCCATTAACATGCCCTTTATTACCGTCTTGCCTGGGAGTTCGATAGTCTAGGTGCTTTCCTCCTCGGAGTTGGCGCACAACATCAAAAAGTAAATGCGCAGAGCACAAACACCACGTGTTCATATCGCGTGTTAGTATCACAGTTCCAAAACCTACCGCGCTGGCCGCTAAGCATACCAACGTGGTGGGGGATCAACGACGGTCCCCATCTTTCTTTAGGTAACAAGTTTCTGTTTCATCTTTGAAAACGGTTAATCTTAAGACCTTCCTTAACGATAAATGTGAAGGTAAACGATAGTTTCATCGTTCTACGCTCATCGGATGTTTAAAATAGTTCGTTACCGTCGCCATGTGCCATCGCTTCGTGCAGTCTCCTGCAACAGACCTGCCAATAAACACTTTAAAATCTAATTTTAGTATCTGCTAATGTAGAGAACGCTACCGAGCGAAGTGGCTCAGTGCGTCATAAGGCTAATGCTGGGATGTTTAAAAAGGGGATCACCTCCCATCATCATCATCATCATCCTATCGCCTCATAATTCATCATCATTATTATTATTATTATTATTATTATTATTATTATTATTATTATTATTATTATTATTATTATTCACGCAGCGGGGACAAAGTTGCTCGCGTCCTTGGTCTACCACACGTGCCCTTTGGGCAACTCTATATGAGCAACAGCGATTCGTCACCTGCGCGCTTCACCATTATGAAGTGCGAATCCCCACGCGCTGAGGGGAAACTGCTCGTCTACACTCGTCAGCGCATCACCAAATGTCTAACATGTCAAGGGTGGATGTTGGAAAACAAACAAGCAATGTAGAGAACTCTTGTGCAATCGAAGCAACGTTTACTCCGATTTAAACATAGTGGCGTCTCAAGGCCACTAGCTGGAGAAGAAGGGGACACTTGTTATTCACTCGGGAACTTCGTTCCGATTTAATTGTTGGTATTGTGACTACCGATTGGATGACAATGTCCCCCTCTCCTTCCGGCTCGTGACCTGAAGTGCCACTATAAATAAATCAAAGTTTAGTGAATGTTGATCCAGTTCACAAAAGATATCCCTGCGATAAGGATCCCCCAGAACAAAAACCTGTTAAAAACACACCGCCGTTACCGTTCTTCAAAACAAAAATATTTGTTCATAAACTTATAAAATATGTTGAAGTGTTGTAACATATTGATTCAACATATTTTTTTAGTTCTTTACTACATAAAATTTTGCTTCAATTATTGTTGACGCTGCGAAATATTGGGAGAGCTTTTTTGAAGAGATTGTGCCAAGTGAACTGCTTATTGTCTTTTCGTGCAGTATTGTCATAAGAGGAGACTTTGAAAACGATAAATATCCAGACTCTTAGACTTCTTCGGTGTAAGAATAATTAACTATTGAAGAAATTGTCAGTGTTAATACATAGACGTGCATTACCGTTAATACATACACTTAATACATAGACGTGCATTACCGTTAATACATACACTTAATACATAGACGTGCATTACCGTTAATACATACACTTAATACATAGACGTGCATTACCGTTAATACATACACTTAATACATAGACGTGCATTACCGTTAATACATACACTTAATACATAGACGTGCATTACCAGCTTCTTACTCGAGGGAGGCGAGTCGCCACGAAATGGTCATTTTTGGAAACAGTTCAAAGCGGTTACATGCGAAATGAATTTCTTTTCTATCTGCAAGGTAGCCGGCGGTTTTGAGGCCAAAATCTCGAGCGCGGGACGTTTGAAACGTATACCCTTAGACAGCTGTTGATAAATTGCTTGCTTGGTTGCTAGTGATTCCGGTCGTGTCAACTACTATGGTCATTAGTTCCGTAAGTGTAGTGCGAGTTGCTCGGAAGTTGGCGGTGGTCTTCCTCCGCTGTATGACAAGATCTGCCCCAACCAGGTATCTCCTACCAGAGGGGCACCGCACCTGCCAGGGCAAGCTTTAAGCTCCCGACTGGTCTCCCGGCATGTGGTAGTGAAATGCATGATAGTGTGTGTGTGTGTGTGTAAGGGGTGAGGATAGGACAAGGAAGAGATAGGAAAGATCGCGCGCGGTCAGTGGCCCGTTTGTTAGGGCACTGCTCCGGCATTCGCCTAGTGTTGATGGCAGAAACCACGGAAAAATACCGATCAGAGCACTCGGCCGCTAGAATTCTCCTCCAGTCAACGACTGAATTCGACCTAGCTGACAAGCTAGTGTCGAAAATCCTGTAACCTGTAATAATGTAAACAATAGAGATTGCGTAATGTGACTAGTAGTGATTATTAGCGTAATTAGTGGTCACTCCACAAAATTCGGAAAATCAGAATTGGAGGCTTCCCACTTGCCGAACGCGGTGCTTATGCCTTCTATCGGTGAAGAGTAAAACGAAAATATTTGATGTATTTCCCCTTATTTTATATTTAAAGAATAAAATGAAAACATCTTAGTATTGACATTTCAGTAATGTAACATGAACCGGTACTTCTTTGGACTCTTTTTAAATATAGAACACAGTGAGAGATAAAATATAGAGCGATTTTCCTAAGGATGAGCCAAAGTGACAGTTCGCGAAAACAAGTGAACATCACATGTAGTTCAGAGAAGTATCCCTCCGCCGCGACAGCTGTTCAACCATGCCTCTTCGTAAAGTGTTTGGTTATGGCTTCTGTGAAAACATCCCTATGAAGTCTAAGAGTTTCGCTGAGGTATATGCACGTACGTGAGTCCGGGAAATATTTAAATTTAATTACGTATGTAGAAAATCTCTTAACATGCTCTCACAATCAGTAAAAGAAAACTGCCACGAATGTAAATAGAAAGAAAAATAATTTTAAGCCGTAAACACGTGCACCAGTACGCATCTCGCTTTCAAGTCTCAGTTTTAAAATAAACATAATATTTATCACACAAAAAGTAAATTGAATGTAATATATAATGAAAAAAAGAATTTTTGCAGAAGAGCACATAACACTGCACTTCCTAATATCAATTATTTCTCGCAGCGCATTATATTTTTGTCGGACAAGGACACCACAAAAGGAAGTGTCGAAGCCATTTACAAGTTAGCCAACTGCACACGAACAAATGCGGGAAGGGAGTCTATTGGGTTCAAGGGCACAACGACCACAGAACCTTCAATTATGTTGCCAGCACTAGCTGTCACTTTGGCTCATCCTTAGGAAAATCGCTCTATATCAATTGGATATTGCTGAGATGTGTAACTGACCACTACCAAAATATTATCATTTTCAGTGAACACTACGGGAACCAATCAAGAATAGAAAACAAAATTCGTAAAAAATAAAAAACGTCCATTTTTAGGTAAGGAATCTATTTTGAAAGAAGGTTGCTAATCGCACTGAGTTTCATATTACGAATGTAGTGCTGTAAGCAAAGAATTACATAAAAATATGAATTTGTTCTTCATTGTAGACTGGTGCTTCTACTCTATTGAGCGATTTTAAGGAAAAATATAGTATTTTTTAAAAACCTTAATTTTTTTTGTTTTAATAGCTGAAGTCAAAATGGAATGAGTTTTGGGATAACAATAGAAGTTATTAGTATCTAAAAATGATTAAAATCTCGTTGCGTGTTTTAAACATTACTTATTCAGCTTTACACTAATAAGCCACGTCTCACATTACAGTGTTATCTCCTCTTTTGTTCACATAGCAAGCGAGACGAGTCTAGGATTTCACAGAGTTATCTGATGATGTCCTGAGATAACTATCCAATGTAACCTGAAACCTCCCACACAACTTCTGCATGTTTTGAGTAAGGAACGTTAGTAATGTCGTGTGTGTGGGTGTCCTATCTCTTCTCACTCTGTAATACTACAAGGGAATTTAGTAACTAATTTGTCAACTTACGTATTTTATAACAGTTAACAAACTGACAAATTAACAATAATGCAGAATTAGAATATCGAAACACGTTGTTCCCCAAAATGAACTACCTACTGATTTCCGTCCAGATAACCGCCAGTCGAAGTCGAGCATGCAAGCGAGTAATGACAGCACTACGTGAGTGTACACCCTTATCACTTCTTGTTAAAGCAAATGGCCAGTATTCGCTTTGCTGTTTTCGCTACAGCAAGCAGAGTGACCGTAAATTACTCGAGTGTGATGGCTCGCCTGGATATCTATCTACCGGTTATCACTGACAGTTCAATGTGCGGATATCAGTACTAGTTAATTCCGGAGAACATCGGATCGTGGGATATTAATCTATACGTTTTCTTGTTTATTCGTCGGTTATCTGTTAGAAAATTCGTGAGTTGAGAAATTAGTTACTAAATTGATATAACGTAATATAATATGGCGTTATGTAGTTAGAAAGTAAAAAATTAGTTGTTTTTTCATTTTCCCATGTTTTTGTGTCTGAAGTGAACTCTTGACATGCTAGGCGCATTCAGAAAGTAAGATTCTCCAGCTAGCAAAAACCAAACACATATTCACGAAAAACAGAGCTCGGCAATAAGAGTTTTTCTGAAGAAATTTCGCCGTTTTTCGGAGGATGATTACATAACTTTCTCGTCTTACGAAGTTCCTTCGTAAGACGAGAAAGTAAAAATTGTAGCAGATACGGCATGAGTTGCACTATTTTTTTTCCAAATATCATCACTGGAATTGAGTCATCTGCCATACCATGGGTTCAACATCTGAAGTATATCGTAGAAGTGTGCCATCTGAGATAGGTACCAGTATTTCAAAGCCACTTGCAACTGTGCGTCAGTATGATAAGCGAAATGCTCTCCGGACAGGGATTTCTCGAGGTGTAAAAAAAGATACAGGTGGATGTTCAAACTTCTCCCAGTTGAACTCCTGCAGAAGATGCGTTGGTATGCGAGCTGTGTGTGGCCGAGATCGTGCAAGATGACAAGCATGACCTGCACAGAGCAATCCTTGTTGTTAGTTCAGTACTACCCTTAACAAATGTGTTCACATTTCTGCTCCCCTTTACGCCTATCATAGTGATCCAGAATTGCAGATAACTGTCAAACACTGGTACCTATTCCAGGATGCCGTCTTCTACGTCACAGGAATACAAATGTTGACCTCACGGTATTAAAAATGTCTTAGTTCTGTGGTGATTACGCGAAAAAAATAGTACAACTTGGGCTGTATCTTCTACAATTAAGTTTTCCCCTGAAATTGTGTTTTTTGTTAACAATCGAGGGAACTTGCTTTTTGGGTTTGTCTCGTAACTTTATTGAAAGGGGTTTGTTATCATCACCCTCCTCGAATCGTGCGCATGCTCTAGGGGACAATGAGATAAGCTCACACGAGAGAAATCACAGTACTTCACATTATAATGTGGATGGGCGGCCGTTCGGGCAGACAAACAAACGGACAGGCGGGCGCACGGGTGGAGGACGGACGTGCAGGTGGGCGGACGAACGGATGGACGGGAGGACGGACTGACGAACGAGCGGCGGGCGGACGGATGGGCGGACGAACGGGCGGGCTGACGGACGGAAGAATAAGCGGCCGGACGGGCTAATGGACGGGCGGACGTAAGTTTTGCTGTCAAATAATTTCTCGATATCAAGGGCTCACACAACGAAGATGTTTTTGAAGAAGTATTACAAACAGAACAACTTTTTGATACACTTTTTTGAAATACTTTTTTGATTACATGACTCCATAATACGAGATTTTCTGTTGATAAATTGCCGAGTTTTGGAGCATTACAATACTCCAAATTTTGAACTCCAAATTCCAAACTCTGTTCTACATAACTAGAAGTTCTTCGTAACGTTTGCGAGAAAGTAAAAATCCTGCTAGATTTCGACTAGTTCCTATTCTCAATCGCAAAAGTCTAGGAGATTCGGTGGACGAATAAATAATGCTTAAATCTTGAATTCAGTCTCTTGACACGGTATTAATAGTAGTACGGAGTAATAGAGCGTTATCTTTTTTGAAATTTTGCTCGAGACTGCCAGAAAAAGAGACAAATATCTTAACGAGTCTCTCGATTGTTAAACAGTTGATTCTCACAAACCGTTGTCCTTAACAAATCGTTGATGTTGACATTGTGAGAGGATCTCTTTACACGGATCTCACCAAACTGAAGTCGATCCCGAAGAATACTCACTATATCTTTGAGCATCCAAAATTCCTGAATTCTGACAATCCCAAATTTCCAGAATACATATTTAAAATTAATCTTTAAAATGATAAAAAAATTAAAATTGTTTTTAGAGATATCTACTATAACTTCCCTTCAGTGATCCTCGGGACGTCCATGATAGCCCAAAAAAGAGTTTTTTTTTGTGTGTGTAAATTATTCAAAGCTGAGCATGAAAGATAAATCAGCACTACACTATGAGAAACTTGCCCATCATGTTTAAATGCGATTGTTTATTCTGTGATAATCTTGATCTTAGTGTAAATACATTTCAATTAACTGGCAGATATAATGAATAATAAAAAATATGGAAATCGTTATATTGCATTTGAAACTTTTGTTTACCGTATAATAACGTCCATAAGAAAATAAATGTTTGGGAAATGTCTAGACCAATATTTGAAAATGCACTTTTTACAAGTCAGAGGGAAGGTCTCTTATCTTCATCTTACATTACTGAATTCGCGTATTGCTTATTCTTTGAACAAAACATCATTTGGCCTTAATTACAATTTTGGATGTTACCAGTCGATCCGCTAAGAAAACTTTAGCATTGTTCTTGGGGCTATATTGAAAATATGAATGAAAGTGAAATAATGAATTTCAGGAAGTAGATGTAGGTACTAGAGGCTAAAGTAATGAATTTGTAGAGTTAATTTCGAGAATGCGGGTGGTGTGTTGATAGGGACATTAATACTTTACGTTCTGGATTTGAGTGAAAAGATTTAGGACGTGAAAAATATTTTCGGACGAATTTATGTTGTTTCCATCTTCAAGCCTTCCAGTGGCGTATTCTGAGTTTAAGATGTATAGAGGGTAGGGATTTATAGAAGTCATAGAGGGTGTGGCAAGATGTAAGAGAGGAAGAGGGAACACGTGTGTTCTTCTCGCAAGTATCACTTATATTAGGCCCGGAGGCCGCGCGCGAGTGACGATCTGCTCCTCTTTTGTTCGGTAACCAATTCCGTGGCTAGCTGGAGTCACTAGCGAAGCCTTCGAATCAATATTCACACACACTCTCTCCGCTCCTGTCGTTATGACGGAAATGTTTGTTTGACAATGGGATGTGTTCGCAATGTGTAGGCTACTCCGCTCCGAATCGTCAGTGAGTTCTGTTGGGTGAAGTGCAAATAGGGTGTTGGATTCTCCATATTAAAAATCGGGGTTCCTTAGGGAAGTGTTCCAGGTCTGTTGCTATTCATTGCGCATGTAAACGACATCGGTCGCGTCATAAAATCCGATATTCAACTCTTCACAGACGGTTCCATAATCTACAATGACTTTTTTTCTCGTTGGGCTTTCCAGCTATACGGGAAAACTCGTCACTGACGCCTACATAATGTCTGCTGCATTTCCTCTACAGCAACTTACTTTTGCTCGTCTAGTGTAAAATTGGCTTTTATTGCAAGCATATTATTCCATCTGACATCTAGAGTAGCTTTAATAACATTTACACCTACCCTTTGTGAAATGGTTCCACCTTAGTTAGAAACGGCAACGCACATTGGATGAATATATCCCAAAATGCATAGTGAAGACCTCAGAATACAAACGTTCCAAGGTCTTAGACACATACGTGGTTAAACATCTGAACTGTAGTACTACTATCAGGTGCAGCGAGAAATTAATTGAGTATGATTCCTCTCCGAAAAAGGCTATTATCTTGCATTCCCCTTACCTGTCGGTAGCGTTGGTAATAGAAGCCAACTTTGATTTATTACCACGAAGCGTGTTGCCATTACGTCGTATCTCAAGACTGTATCATTTGCTCAGACTGTTGCATTTGAGAGGAAATTCCGATCCAAATATATGAAATGGACATTTTTCTTGTTGTACGTTCGGCGTAACCTACTGGCGTACAATCGGCGTAACCTACTTTTAAAATTCGCAAAACGTGCGTTTTCGCTATCCTAGGGCGGATGGCCCGTCGCTTCTTGCATGTGCCGTCAGCTTGGTGGGCGCGTGCAGGGCCGGATCGACTTAAAAGTGAAATAAGTGGTTGCATAGAGGCACTCATCTGGGGGGATCACGTTGCCCGAAAAATCTTAAAATATTAGAAAAATGTCATAAGGTGTCTGTAAAATAATTGGTAATTAAACAGTCTTCTGCGCTAAAAAGTGTCTACTTAAAAATGAATATATTATTTTTGTGGGTAAATATGGAGGATATTTCTTCGGAGGAGGCCGTGAATGCGATTTTGTGCTCGGGGGCAGCGAAGTGCCGAGCGCGGAGCCTGGGCGTGTCGCCGCGGCGCGCAGCGGGAGCGGACGTCACGACTGAGCGCCGCATCAAAGCGCTCGCAGCAGAACCGCTCTTGCGCGGGCGCACGCGTCGCGACGCCGCGTCGCCCCCGCCCCCGCAGGGACGCCAGAGTCCGCCGCAGAGGCGTCTCTCTGCAGGAGCGGCAGTTGCCACAGCGTAACCTAAATTTCCCGACGGCGGCTTGGCCGCGCTTCCGGCTAGTGGCCCCGTCCTGTCCCGAATGGCGCCACCAAGGACGGAAACCCTGCACGCGACGCTGAGCACGCGGGCGCGGGTCGGCGCTCCGGCACGCGGGCAAGGCCGGCCCCCGCCCGCGCCGCCCCGCCCCGCCCCGCCCCGCCCGCGCCGCCCCGCCCCGCCCCGCCCCGCCCCGCCACACCGGCACTGGCGCGGCGACCGGGGACCCTACTTGCAAAATTATTGCTTGATGCTTACTTGTTTATTTAGGTTTGATTACTTGATATTTACATTCATGTTCTCTATTAGCCAAACCCAAGCTCTGTTCGAGATGTAGTGATCTGCATTTCAGCCATAAATTTGGACACGATCCTTTTTGTAGAGCTAGTGAATGTGAGGTGGGGAGGGGGGCAGGTGTACCAAACATGACGCCCACAATGCCACCCACTCTATGACAAATGAGTGGGTCGTAATTATTAGATGAATAATGGGTAATCATTACAAGATTTTAAAATATTCTTAAATTCGTCATTCGGACTTCAGAAGCTTTTGTGGAAAATATACGACTTGGGAAAGCGGCGTTACGTCCCATGCAAAAGAAAATCGTGAAGTGGCGGGATTCTAAAAACCGTACACCAGAGAACAACGGAAGAGAAAGAATGGACGTATTGGAGGAATTGGCACCAGGGATGAAGAATGCGGCGGCAGATTTGACATCTGCAGAAAGAGAAGAACTATTGTTAGTACTATTGTAAAACGAGTTTGAATATGTAATACGTCAACCATTACACCATCGACTCACATTTATGTTTACAATATTTAATATTTTTTTATTGATTTGCCTAGAAATGACACGATGTCCGTAGTTACACGTTACGTTCACGTTCACATATGTTCTCCATATTGCGGCTTTTCGCGGGCAGCATAGTGAGGCACTGAAGGATATGATTGGATTGATAGAAGTTGAAGCTATGACAGAGGCTGGGTGGAAAATGCACTTTCGTTCGACACAAGAAGCAATTTCGATATCTTAACCCTTATTATCAGTTTCCTGATACAAGAAATACAAGAACAAATTAAATCATTGGGATTAATAGATTACTAATAATAAATGGTTATATAATATATAATTTTAGTTAAAAAAACACCTTTAAAAATAAAAGAAAAAAAGGGAGCGAAGTGTTAAATATGAAGAATTCTTAACGACCGATTGATGAAATATTGGAAGGCAGGTTAACGGGGCTTGGTCATAAGTGAACACTAACTATAAGTTAGTTGTTTGCCGACGTTTCGGAAAATTTATTTCCATCCTCAGGGCTTGCAACCAAAACTTGAAAACATAATTAATACATGTGCATTCAGCATTCAGCACATGTATTGCACATGCACAGAGGAGCATTCAGCACATGTATTAATTATGTTTTCTTGTTTTGGTTGCAAGCCCTGAGGATGGAAATAAATTTTCCGAAACGTCGGCAAACAACTAACTTATAGTTCGTGTTTACTTATGACCAAGCCCCGTTAGCTTGCCTTCCAGAAGTGTTAAATAGTTTAATATTAGAGTAATTTTGTAAATCTGTACAAGAAAGTGAATGAAATAAACACGTGAAATTGAGTAACAGGAAACATGAAATGTATGATGAGCCGCTTCTTACCTTTTTTTAGAAGCCACAAAACGACTATGCGGGTTCGGGCGTAAAGGGAGAAGACAACACACATTGCTTCCTTGCAAAATCAGATTTACAGGCTCTCCAAAATATTTTTGGTCCATTTTCTTCAAAATAAGACAATTTGGATTTTCTACTTTACATTTGCAAGTTTTCTTCTTCCAACCCCAATGTAGAACAAGGGATAGGAATCGTGCAGAAAGAAATATGTGTAAAATGTAATGTTTTCTGTTCGCTTTAGAAATGTCACAAAATATTTAAAACAATATATGTTAGCGAGAAATTAACTCGAAAGTTGTTTTAAGAATTTGAAAGCAAATTTGTTGGTTTTAGGTCAATTCACTAGAGTATATTAGCGACTTAAAATATCAAGGAGAATTTGTTGAAATCTACTAAAATTTTCAAAAAATTAACATGACCTTAATGAAAGAACTAATTACGAATAAAAAAATTACTTGGAGGAAAAACTCCACCTTTAATTTAGTAATTGTGAGAAGACGGCGAAAAATACAGTTAACAGTGAAAATCTGACCAATGCCACCATTATAAGTGGATTTCACTCTATTCTTACAAGAAATTTAAACAACAAATTTGGAGCTACTTTTGAGAAAATTTGGAAAATGTTCCTGGGACTACATGTAAACTATCCCCAAAAGTTAAGGAATGTTTTTCAAAATCGCAGAGCTTCCAGCAAGGCCAGATCGACAGGGGTTTATTCGGTTGTGAAAAAAATCTATGTATAGTTTAAGCGCTAGTGTTGTTCGCATACGACGAACGGCCGACCGGACAGCCGGACGGATAGACGGACGGACGGACAGTTCGAACGGACAGACGGACAGGCCGTAATAACGGAATTGCAATAACAGAAACTGGTCTTGTTAACGAAAATCTAAAGTATTATTTGGAAATAAGTACTTATTCCTTCTCACAAAATTATTCCAAAAGCTCAAAAGTCAATCATTCTTGAAACCTGCCGGCTTGTTCGCACTGTTCTAACAGTGTAAATCTAGAAATGTGGAATGCCTAGAGGCCTCTCAAACTCGGAATTTCTGGTGAGAAAAGCCCGATAATAAGAAAATAATAATAATAATAATAATAATAATAATAATAATAATAATAATAATAATAATAATAATAAAGACTCGTCTGTAGGAAATAATTATATGTGTAGAATAATTTGTAAATATCTTTTGCATCACACAAGAACATTCAGTTTTCTCTTGCCGTTTATTGTGTATTTGGTTTCCAACGTCTCCAACGCTAGACACGAGAATAAAATCATTTATAGGCTACAGAAAAGAAAGAATGAATGTGTGTTCCATAAAATTCTTATTACAAGTTTTGAAAAAATGCAAGAGTGGAAGTTGTCTTGGGACAGAACCATCATTACGAATGTCGAAATTCCGAACAGTCGCCCAGGTTTAATAGTTCTATACAATCACGAGAAAACAGCAATGTTCAACAATATTTCAGGCGTCAACAAGAACAATCTAGACTTCGGTTAGAAGAAAAGTCAGAAGTACGTATCGTCGCTAGAGCTTCATAGTCAATGGAATTTTTAAAATATAGACTTACTACTTTTAATAATGACTGAATAGATAGCGAAATACACAATGTATGCAATCCAAGCGTTGGAATGATCAATCATTTTCATTCGCGGGTCAGACGCTAACACAAGTAATATTGGACTGCAAACTAGTGAGTGAGTTTCTGGGACCTACTGGTGATTGAGTGTTTTCATTGAAATCGTCTAGAGAGCAATTCTTTCCTGGCTCCGCGAAACGACCGCAAGTACAGAGAGAGAAAATAGTAAATAATTGTAGGACTACAAACAATAGTACCATATTTGTTTAAATGTCTATTTTCACACTACTCCTATAAGTAGAAGTCTGTGTTAAGGTTATTCTCGGGTGAGTTTCATGACGCTTTTTGAGATCCTTTCCTCATGAGAATGGAAAACAGTTTCTCTCGTTTGCTAGATGACCTCCGGTGATCATATACCATCCGAAGATGCTTTGAAGACCTTCTGCGCTAATTACTGAGAGGCGCCAGAGAAAGATCTCCACCATTCGAATCTCTTGTTGTGCTTGATGCTTTCTTCACTTACGTGTGCCTGGCACCTGCCGCCAAGTCTTCCATTGTCCCGAGCTCATTATGTAAATGCGCCCCGCTAATCAGTGAAGTTGTGCCGGGCGCTTCCCTGGCGCCAGGGGGGATCTCCGACGGACGGACGTCCTTGCGGCAGATGGCCGTGAAGGGGCTGCGGGAAAACGCCTCGTATTCAGAGGCCATGGTCGCGTGCTCTTCGGGAGATCAGTTTCGGAACATCTCCCCCAGGAGACTGTCGGAACAGTACTGTAACTAACGGGCACGAACTGCACGAAATATTCTCGTCTTCAAACCCCGTCCGCTCCTCCCACATTATACATTCACACATGTACCACACACCTCACGGCCACCGTGTCGGGAGACCAGTTGGGAACTTGGAGCTTGTGCCGGCCCCAGCGGTGCCTCGATGAGGAGATGCCGTAAGGTGACCCCCCCCCTAAGCCGAAGTGTAGGTTGGCAACGGATCTCACGTTCCAGCAGGGGAGAAACGCCGCTGAAACACATCTGGCTGCTTCACATTTACTACACTTACTGGAGGAATAGTCAAGGCAGTTCTAAATATTCACAATACTTCTACTAATAATAATTATAATATACAAAGAAATAGGAAAATTTGCCTTTACTGAGAGAGGAAATTCGCACCATAAAGCCCAATCATTTGTCTGACAACCAGAGTTTAATCATTTGAACATCTTCCTGGCCTTCTTCTTTTATTTTTAGTTTGTTTAACTAAGATTATTAGCTCTAGTTTACTCTTCAAAATCTGTGTACAAACGTTTGCAGTTTGAAGTATTTTTGTATAGTTGCTGTTCTTATAGAAGAATGTACAAAAATCTGCCGTTCTTTTTTTTCTTTAGGCGTATTTCATTTATTGTATTTTTCCTCTGTGTGTTCTAATCTCAATTTTCAATTCGACTTTCTGATAATTTCAGGCTGCTTTGTCATTTACTTGTGTTCATATACAGGTAAATGGAGAATGTTTGTATGTCCGTACAAAAAATCATCAACATTGGTGTGTATGAATAATCAGGGGCGGTTCTCTATAATGCTCACATTTTGTGCTGTGAATGTGCTGTGTCTTTCTTACAATCTTCTATAAAATGAATAAAACCCCAACACTTGAAACATCTGACAACACTTACAAATTCGTATACTGGACACCTCTTCCATCCTAAGTTTACTTTGCCGTTTTCCACTATCAATTTAAATAACCCTGCATTTGTCTGTAAGATAATATTACGTGTTTCGCCTTTTCTATTACCTTGATTAGTAGTATCTTTTTATCTCTTTCATGTGATTATTTTCATTCATATATATTTTATTTTGCATCTTAATTACTTTATTTTTTTGTATTCTAATTCAAACTCCTCTTGTCTTACTCGTATAATTTTAAGTTTAGGTTTAATATTCTTTGAAACAAACAAAATGTACCTCTTTATTATTAAAGAAAAGGTGTTGTCAGGTATCAATATACCTAATAACACCTTTGATTTAATTATTAGAAGATATCAACCTCATCAGCGATAATATTAATATAGGTCTCTCTCTAGTTTTTCCCCTACTTTCTTTTTTAAACTCTATTGTATATTCAAACAGGTGAAAAGTCTCCTACTAGATATTCGTTGGGAGCTACAGATTTTTTCGAAACTGCTTATTGCCATTTTGTATTTTTTCTAAACAAACATACTAAGTTTGATTTTATCAGTTTTTAAAATGAATTGCAAGGAATTGCCATACAAAATGTCAATTTAAATGTTTCTTCGAAAGATAATTTAAGAGACACACAATATCCACAACAGCTGAGTTTTGAACGAGACCCTTATTCACTTGTTTGCGTCATTTATAAATGTATTTGCAAGTTGTTCAGCACAAGGAAAGTATGTGGTTTATGAACATTCTTTACAGTAACTGATTTACTGTAAGATACAATCGACTTGTATGTATGAAGGAATGTGAAAGTGGAATAATGATAATGGACATAATGAAAATGAATGAAATTAATTTTCTTGTGATATTGTAAACATAATACTGCTTTGCGGTTATATTTTACAGACCAAGGCTTAAAAGAAGACTGCCATCTTCAAAAATTCTTACATTCCCACAGACTACTACATAGTATTGAGGAAGTATGGCTACGCTGAAGCCAAACGCGCCGACTTTACGAGAGACTAACTCGTATTATAGAAATACAATAGAGAAAAAGTGGATTTATCTCGCGCCTATGTGTAGTAAATTACTCTAATAAATTGAGAAGTCAAAATCCACATTTTGTGGTTCTATCGGCAAAAAGTATGTATCTGACTGGCTGTCTGAAACAACGCTAGCACCTAACCAATAAAAGCAATTTTTATCAAATTTGATATACCTCGATCTGTGTGACTGATATTCCAGTCCCTTGAACGTGAAACGCATGTTTTGATATTTTGGGGTACTAACCTGAAGTCCCAACAACATTTTCGAAAATTTCTCGAAAATATCTCAAAAGGCTCTAGCCGGTTTGGGGGGGGTCGGCCTTAGTTTGCAATTCGACTCAGATTTTTCCCACATGCTTGGACGTACAAATATTATTATTTTCAAAATATAAGGCTAAAATATCCACATACTTACAGCGAAAAAATATTTTTTTGTGTGTTTAAATTAAGAAGATAATCATATTATGGCATTTATTTTATTTCTTTGCTTTCCTTGCTTACCTCCTAGCTCTACCTTTCAATTCATAAATAGAGTAATAAATTGATTAAAATCATTTTCTTTCTATAAAGATGTTAACTAAATTAATTTTTTTTATAAAAATTCATCTAGTTCATAAACTTCCAGAAGGAGTTTCGCAGAGTGCTACTAATGAAATATAGACAATTACATACGCTTTTGTGTGCTCAAACCGGCAAATGTCTAGGATTTGATTTACGATCTGGCGGACCAATTTTGTAACCATGTTTTGAACGATTTCCGTGTCTTAAATAATTTAATGTTTATAAAATATGTAATATTGTCAAAACTGATAAAAAACAATAGAAATGCCTTAGTGTTGTTGGAAATCTTCATTATACATTGAATGATATTTTTAATCAAAATAAAAAAGATACCGTCAAATATTTTTGAGAATTGGAAACGACTTTGCGGGTTCAATTAGTACGAAAATGCGTCGTTGATTGATTTATTATTTCGTGTTTCCGGGCGTGACAACTGCTATGGTCATTAGTCCCGTAAGTTCAGTGCATGTTTTATTACGAGAGTTGGCGGGATCTTATACCGCTGGATATAGAGATCCGGCGCCGTCCCACACGTCGACTTGCGGGGCTTTCCCCCACCAGGGAGCACCACCTCAGCCGGGACAAACCCTAATTCCGACTGGTCTCCCGACATGTGTGCAAGTGTAGTAGAGTGTACGTGTGTATAAAGGATGTGGATAGGACAAGGAAGGGAAGTGTATTGTAAAGGTTTTTGCTCTTGCATTCGTCTCGTGTTGATTGGGAAAACCACAGAAAACTACCGACCAGAGCAGTCGGTCGCTAGAATTCTCCTCCAGACTGTCTGAATTCAACCTAGCTATCTAGCTAGTGGCGAAAATCCTCCCACCATCGGTATTCGAACTTAACGGTCTGAGGCACTGCAGTGATATTAGTAGATACCCTGAGCCACCTCAGTCGGTGAATATACGTCGTAATATATATTATGTAACAGCTTCAAATGTAATACGAGAAAATATATGCTGCTGTAGCACCATAATTGCCGTTCTGGTAGTAGATTAATATTAAACTTTTTAATATATTATTTATTTCTCATGGAATAACTTTTTATTAATTATTTGTGATTCACATTATTATTATTGTTATTATTATTATTAATATTATTTAATATTGAAATGATATTTTCAATTTTACAGCATTGTCATGTGTTAAAAATGATTTATTTGGTAAAGTGCCTTGTGGAACAAAAAAAAATGACGATGCTTTTGTTCACAGGACTGTGAACTCGAAAGGCGTTATTGTTACTACTTTGCAATGCAAATGGATAGCGAATGCAAATTGGTGCATAACTTGATGTGTTGGATTGGGTTCCTTGGCAACTGGAGTACACTTCACAAAGTGCAGAGAATTAAGTACATTAAGTCGGTGCAGACCATTAAGTTAGTGCCACTGACCTGCCGAAAATTTCGTAATAACGCCTTCCGCAGAGCTGAGATTAGTTCCGCTAGGGTGAGAAGCTAATAGCTTGTTCAGAGAAAGCAATACCATTTTCATGGAACATTTTATGAGAGGAAAACCTTTTGCATAAAGAAAGTAATTTAAAAATAGACAATTCAGACGGAAATTTGTTTCGTATGACCCCAGCATCGACATGGTTGAAAAGTCATACTTCCTTCCATGTTTTACATTCTCCTTTTCACGTCTGTAATTTAATTGGTATGAAATTCTTCCATTGTAAAATACATTCATTCTTTACTTCTCACTATCAACTGTCCTGTCTATCCTTCATTATAAAATAGTGTCTAATAGTGCTAAGGCAGTGTAGTCTATAAAATAGTGCTAAGGCAGTGCTAGAAGCGAGGTGTAATTTGGGTCGGCGATATTTTCTGCTCTGAGGTGAGGTCGTTCATCTCAAGATGGTCATGGTGAGATGTTCTGTAATAGAGCACTTCAGGAAGAAGTTGGGTTAATACCTCGTTCTGATGGTTATCACGAGGAAGCACTCTTCTGTTCGTCGGATGAGGGGTGACCGGCCGCCGAGTGTGTTATGGATGGGCACTAGAGAAGAAACAACATCACGGAGGGCAAGAGGAAGTGTTCTTAAGCCACAAAGGGGAGTGGTTTTGCTGTGACATACGGCGCTTTAAAACTGTAGGTTTAGCGTCATATGCACAGATACATTCTTGATGCAAATTGTGCTGAAGAGTTTACAGTTGTGGTTAGAGAGATAAGGAAACTTAGGAATGAAGTAGTAGAACTTAGAAATATAAAGATGATTAAAGGCAACTTTTTTAAACAGAGCATAACAACTTTCCTTTATTTTATGTCCGCAGTGTTTACCAGAATTAACACGGAACAATTTGTGTGTCTCTGCAATTATGATTGCTGAGGAGAAAACACATTCATCTGAACTGGAACGTAACAAATAAAGACATGTCATGCTGTTAAAGGTTTACTCAGTGGCGTAGCGTAGTGGGGCGGCCCGCCTCGGGCGGCAAAATTTCACAATAAATATTAGAGGAAAGAACCCAAACCCGGGCCCGGTTCCTAAAGCGAGCTCCTTGATTTGCTGTTCTATTGAGTGCTGTGGCGTATTGGAAACGTACTAAATTGTAGTTCTTTGCAAGACCGCAGTTCAGTCAAGAGGTAGTGTCTTCATCTTCACTTGTTGCCGTACAGTCGGCCAGTGAAAAGTGCAATCAGTGAAAAGCAAAGTTTTTTGAAGAGCTTATTCTCAATAGCCTGATTTCAATATTTCATCGGTATGTCTTCTAACCATTATATTATTTTGAAGAAGACATTACAAATTATTGATATAAGGTAATGCAAGTTATTGTACTTGCCTTGTAAACATGTTATTGGCATTTGGAGTATAAATATGCTGGTCAACAATTTTTTGCCTTGTAAAATAAAACAATTACGGTATTTGGCACTCCTTAGGCCTTAAGAGTTTATTAATACGCAAGAGAGTATTCTGGAGCTCATCGGTTCGAGAGGGCAGGAACAAGGAAGAGGTCAAGAGAATTTCGGAATTTGATCCCAGAGAACCCGAAAAGAGATATACAATATTTAAGTGAATTCTGAAGTTAAACGAGGAGCAAAAGGAATATTTTACCTTCCGGCTCCGGCGACATGTCCCCTGGGTCTTCCGAATTGGAAGTTCTGCCACTTCCCTCCCAGATTCGGAAGATGCAGAGAGCATGTTTTGCAGTGTAATATTTTCAGAGAGCTGTAGGAGAAATATGTGCCTGATGTATTCACTCTTGTCTCATGTAGAATGTGCGGAGGCGGAAAAAGATGCTTATATATGTGATTTTGGTCGCACTTGAATACATAGACTATGTGCAAGACACAAGACAATTTCTTATGCAGCAGGTGTTGAACTTGTATTTCTGTACAATTATACTCAGTTCAGTCTTTTTGAAGTTGTTTTAATTATTTTATTAATTTCTTAAAACGTTTCCGACGGGCTCACATTAGGAAACCTTTGTTAAAGATCCACAAAATGTAACGTTTACGAATTTTTTTTCTTAAACTATTTGGCCAATAATTTTAAGTAGAATATAATCTGTGCATAACTAAGCAAGGTACACATTGCATATATTTGGTTTAATTGGGCAGAAAATTGGATTTAAAAATATTCGAACAAAAATGGGGACCGGGTTTGGGTTTATTTCGCGAATAATATCTTGTTAAAAATGTGAATAATTCATTTCTTATTTTTGTCGTATCTACCATTCTGAACGATTAAAATAGACACGGAATCTTCATTACTTATTCTGTGACGACTTATTTAAATGAATAATACTGACATCTTGCTCATTGTAGCCACTGTCAACACCGTCTGTACTGACTTGAAGGGATTACTCTATTTTATTTTGTGTTTGGATTGTTTGACGAATATTCAGCGAGAATGACTTCTACCATATGAAGAATAGTGTTCAACATTATATAATAATATCTGCAAATTAGATTACAGCGCGGATAAGTTCCTTCAGGGAAGTCCATGAGTGATGCTTTGATAATTCAAAGAAAGTTTCATTGAGGGATCGTCAGTCGTCCAATTCACAATAACTTAATCGTATGTATGTTTGTGCTTTCCCAACTGTGATTTTAGTGCTTTGAAGTGTAGTGTTTGTTAAATTATTGAACGTTGTCGAAAATTGTATTGTTTTTGTACGTATACATTCGATTATGAGTAATAAATATTTTATTTACAATTTTTAATTATGTGATTGTACGCTTGACTATCTGCTACGTTGTTCAAGCTTTAATTTAATAAAATAAAAAACCCAGAACAAGTAAATTTCAGCAAAATAGGTTATATTATTTTAAATTTATTAGAAATTATTTTGAAATATTTTACGATACTTTCATTTATGAAACCAACTCGTACTTTATTCTCTAGATTTACTGTTAAAGTTCTTTAGAATTACTGCATATTTTAGTCTTTTAAACGGAAATACCTAAATAAAATTTTCCTTGTGGTAGTTAATTCCCTTTTCACATTCTGGCGAAATGTTAAAAAACATTCAATAAAATTGTTAATGATGAATTCCATTACCACACAAGTGGGAATGACACTACAAAATTGCAATAAATGAAAATGCTAGGTAGTGGCTTAGCTTGGCACCTCCCAAGGGTATTTTCGAGTTAAACGGTTTCATTTACGCGTTGCAAGTTCATCATGAAAATAATTTTTGGATTCCTGCATCTGTGGCGTCAAGGAGAAAAACACAGACATTTACACGTATGTACAAGTTTATTTACACGAATGTACAATAACTAAATTCTGCTCCGAAACTACGCACTTTTGAGTATTTCCCTGTAGATACCCCACATAGCTAGGGAGGCCCCGCCTCCACTGACGCTTCTTCCGCGCCACTACCGTGACCTCGTCACCCGTGTAAGAGGCACGACACGCTCCAGCCTGGGCGTAAAGTTTTGCGCATCGCGCGAGGTTTCCAAAAGAAAAACCCCGTGTGAGCTCGTCGGCTCGATTTTATACCTAGAGTGTAGCCGTCACGTGATCGTCCTTGGTGTACGAGGGAGGCTCGCGTCTACCACGTGACCTTCCAGGTCAAGCTGGCGTCCACCTGGTTTAAATATATCCCAACGCCGTGACACCAAGGCTATTCAGCCCGCAGGTATGCGATACTTCCGCTCCTCCTCCCACCCACCGCCGCCAACGTGACGCTACACATCATAAACGAACTTTTTCGTTACAAGAAATCGTTCATAACTGTCTTCTTACAGCACCGATGACGTACTCGCCGCTAATGACAGGAATAATTGTCATCAGTCACACATTCAGCCAATCGCAGCGAGAGAACCATGGATGGTAGCGGTAAACCGAACAGCGGACCGCCGTTTTTTCTCACAAGCATCAAATACTCGTAACGTCATAATAAAGTTGTTTTCAAAAATTAACTTTGGTTCTCTCATAAATTTATAATGCTGTAATCCAAAAAGTGTATGCAAGTCCTGTATCATGTTTAATTAGTGTATTGAATTAGTTCAAATTTGAAAACTCGCATCTAACGGACCTCCTTTTCAAAACCTACTTATGAAATAAATATTATAGTTACCCGGCTTGCTCAAAAAGTTACATGAAATAGTATTTTGTCTTGGGGAGAGGAACCAAATGAGCTATCGACCACCTGCAAGAGCCGTCAGTCGCTGAAAATGCGTTAAAAACAAATAGCACCTTTTAAGAAAATTTCTTAGAATATTCTGGATGGATCCGCAAAACAATGATCAGTTCTCTATTAGGAGACCGCAACGTGTCGAATAACGTAATTTGACTCAATTGGTGGACCGGAAGAGCTATAACCAAGTATGAGGGACAAACGGACGGGTCGTCGGTCGATCGCAGGACCCTCAGTGATTGTATATGGATGTATATAATGAAAAAAATGGAATTTTTTACTTCCACCCCAGGCTTCAGAAGAAAAAGTATTTTAATCGTGCGCCGGAAAATGGCGAATTTTCGACAGAACATTTCTTATTGCCGGGCCCTGGTCCCGAAAAGTCGATAAATCTTATAACTATATGTATTAAATTACTTCATGTAACACGTTATGTAGTTGTGTCTTGTGGGTCCTTGAAGCCAAAACATCGATTGGCAGCGAAGCGTCTGCCTAAAACATTTAAACATTTTCAAAATTTTCTTAAAAATGGTTCTGATTTTTTAAAATTAATCTTGACGTCGGATAGCGTAACGGACGCTGAAGAGAATGGTACAGCTCTCATTTTCGTTGAAACCCTGATTTTTCGAAAATTGGAAAAGTTCACATTTTTTTCGGAATCTACAAAAAAATTGAAGATAATGATTTTTCCTTAATGAAATTTGATCTTTAAAGATAAAATCTTGAAATAAAATCATGCATAATTTTCAAGTAGTTTTGGCGTAAGTTTGTGAAATAATTTTAATTTTTTAAACAATTTTTTTCTCAAAAACGGTTCCAATTTTTCTTTAAATTTTCTCCTCGTATGCATCAAGGGACAGTAAAAAATTGGTGCTGGTCCAGTTTTCGGCGAAACCTGTGTATTTTCGAAAATTGCAAACTTTCACATTTCAAAACTAGAATCTTGATTGTCGAGATTTTTATTCTCCAAAAAAAAAAAAAAAAAAAAAATTTTTTTTAGAGAAAAAAAACTTTAAAAAAAGTCAGGTACAATGTTTGAAAAAAACAATTTGTTTTCGCGTGATTTCTGCTTGAAATTAATGCAATTTATAAGAAACACATTTTCTCAAAAATCAATTTTCTTGGCGGATAAAACGAGAGACGCGTAAAAGAATCGCACCTCTTATTTTCGTAAAACACTCTGAATGTACGAAAACTGAAAAATTTCGAAGTAATGCGAAGAATTCAGGGTTGTAGCACCACTAGTTTAAACTAATGGCGCTAAAACAACGCGATTTTTCACACTACTTTCACGCAAAATTACCCGAAAAGTACTGAAATTTTCGAAAAATTGTACATGACTTTATTTCAAAGTCTATCCATAAGTAACAGACTTAGGTTAGGGAAAAAATCTCTGTGTTCATAATTGTAGTTGTCGGGAAAATTTTGAATTTTTGCAATTTTCGAAAAATCAGATTTTTAACGAATATGAGAACTGCACCATTCTTTTAAACGTCCTTCACACTATCGAACAACAAAATGTAATAAAAAACTATTCAGCCATTTACTTTTTAAACTTTTGAAAATGTCCTTCCGGTAAAGTACCTCACAAAATTAAAATATCGGTCTCAAATTCATTCGGGGCCGCGACATCAGCCAGTTCGATTGGGGTATATCAGTTTTGGAGAAAAACGGCTGAACGGTTTAGTCGTTAGCGTTGTTTACAGACGGACGGACCGACAGACGTTTTGCCGTCATTCGATTTTTCGGTATCAAGAACACACAAAAATAATTCTTGCTACACAACGAGTTAGAGGATTTTTTTCTAAATTTAGCAACTCAAACTATCCACTTTTTTGTTACCAGGGCCCGGTAATCAGAGGTTTTTCCCAAAACTTTGCCGTCTTTTCACGCATTACATAACTTTCTCTCTACTGCGTAAGCGGTAGCGAGAATATAAAATTCATTACATGATCTTCGACTCTTTCAACATAGGCGGGGTAATGAATAAGATGCATTTGATATTATTTATACGGAGGTACACGACTCCTTAAAACGATAAGGAATTCTGTTTCTCTATTTCTCATGGGTTCATATGTGCGAGATTTCAAAGCGACATAATGCCCTATCTCTTTGGAAAATCCGTTCCCATTGAGGTCTGGAACCCGCTACCACTTCGGAATCCGAAGCGACTTAGCGAGAAGTTCTCACTCTGCTCTCCGCAATCAAGTCGCCTCATAATTATGAAACTGCATAAACATATAAGCCGAGAGACGAGATGAGCAATAAAGAGAGAACAGTGAAGTCTAGTCACTCGCTCAGGTTCCCGTTGCTGCGTTGCCCGAGGAATAACCACGGAGAACTTGACGGGATTTGCTTGTTTTACATAATTGACTCAAACGCAAACGAGTTTTATGCGTGTTTCTGACTCTTGTCTGAATTAACATTCATTAATGATAGAGAGTTATGTGAAAATACAATTAATATCTTTCATTTTATTGTCAATAGAGAAATAATCAGCGACACTTAAGGCCTAGTCTTTCAACCGTAAGAATTCACAGGGAATTACGCTAAGGATTGTTCCTGGCTGATATACCCTCCTTCAATTTTTTTTTCTCCCTTTCAAAAATTCAAAATTTAAGTAGTATATGACTTAGTGTAGGGATCACAGAATTTTGAAAATGTGCACACAATTCACTTTTCCCCATAGCACGTCATACGCAGTTTTTAACTGTTTTTTTGACGTAAAATAAATAAATAATAAATAACAATGAAAACAAAATCGTTTAAAATTCTATCTTCACAAGCGCATCGATTAACTTGGACAAACTGCGATCCGGGGAGGGGCGCGTTGACCAGACACTTGTTAGGACCTTAGTGTCCTCGCGATTAGTGAAAAATTCCAAGGGGTGGGAAATAAGTTGCCCCGGCGGGGAGGGGGCTCATTTGTTTACGCGTGAGGCGGAAATATTGTCATCTCTCCCTGTCAGACTGTCCCGGTCAAATTTTGCCTGCGTGTACGCCATGACGAAAAAATATTTCTGTGCGGGCTTTCTCGATCCAGAATTGGTGTCAATTGACCAATAAATGTTTAGCACTTTAACAACATTTATACTAACTTTTAACAATCAATTTTCAACTCCTGCCAAATTGTTAATTTTAAACGTACATCTCAGGCAAAATTTGCGGAGCCTTCCGGGCCGTTCTAGAGTGTATTTCAAAATTGTTTATTTTTCCAAAGAGCTTTTATCCAACCGACTGCCGATTACTCTTTACGTCCGGATGAGACGCAAATTCCGGATGAGACGCAACTTTTAACAATCAATTTGCAACTCCTATCAAATTGTTAATTTTAAACGTTCATCTCAGGCAAAATTTGCGGAGCCTTCCGGGCCGTTCTGGGGTGAAATTGTTTATTTTTTCAAAGAGCTTTTATCCAGCCGACTGCCGATTACCCTTTACGTCCGGATGGGAAGCAAATTCGACCATACATTGAACACCAACACACCTGCGCGCTCCCCTGATCTGGGTCAGCAGATCGCGAGGCCTTCCGGGACAACACATACGAGTACATGAGAGACAAGGGACAAACATCCGAGGCTAAGGCGGGACTCAAACCCGTGAGATCGGGGATCGAAGCGTAATGCTGAGGGTGGGTGAGGTATGGTGTGGCATGAGTCGTGATTAAACGGTGCCCCAGAACATTTCTAGACTAGACGTAGCGTTTATTGGTGGTATCGCGGTTTATTCAACTAACAGTTTCCGCAAAGTCGTGAAAATGATTTCACACCAACTATGACTGATTTTCAAACTTTCCTCTCTTTTCTAAGCAGTCATTAAAACGTCCGTTACACTATATTAATTCATTTACGTGTTATTAGCTTATAAAACAATTGTCCGGTAAATTTAATAACGCCGAGACAAGCCAGTTTACAGCGAATGTGAACATAAACAGTATTGTTTATTTATATCTTCTCTAATCAGTGATACGACTTGCGTTATTTTATATTTATCAGGTAACAAGTTAATTGTCTATAAACATATTATATTGCAAATTTCATTACGTCGCACAGTGGTGCATTTTGGCGATTTCCTGGCCAAAACCTCTGAGAGCTATAGTATGTTTTCTACGACGACCAAATTTATTTTGAATTATCTTTATAATGTAAGGGAGCTGGTAACATTATACCAGAATAATGCACTGCTTAAATCTGTGAAATATAAATATATATTTTTCTATATAAACTTGGTTAAATTTTATCAATTCACAAAACTGATTTTAGAAAACCATAGGGATTGCTTACATATTAATTGATAACATTTGGCATAAACAAGCATGGTATTAATGCCATCTCATGCCCTCTGTCAGAGAAAATTCATACACAGTGTCCGAAGAACCGGAAAGGAAGATCACAGTTTTCACTGGGGTACATTTCTCCCTATGGTGATATTTGGCTCAGGCAAATGAGACAGAGCATATTTGTTCAAGAATTTTAACTTTCTTTTGGGAACATCCCTTAACCTGGAATGAAAGGAACAGAAGATCTCAACAGGCGATTAAACATCTCCTGGATTGGGTGCAGTCTTGAACATGTTCGCGAGAATCCTTCTCCATACCGTCTTATATCTTTGTGAATAGATTCTACGCATTATTACCATGAATATTTGGAAACATATTTCTTGGCAGTATCCAGTGCGTACTAAACAAAAAGTTGTTTGGAAAGCTCTACATTCAGACCAGTTTTCTTTGAATTGCATTTGAATAAGTTTCTTGACCATATTCAAATTGAAGTTGCAGTATTATTTCATAAAAATAATATAATACTAATTTTATAACAATAACAATCTAATATGAATAATTGTTGGTATGTAACTTAGGAGTTAAGTAAACAAGTATTACTTTACGATTAATTGTATTTTTGATTTATTTTTTAAAAGTGGTATGATGATTTTCTTTGATATCACGTACGTATTTGACCTTTCATCGACCGCACACCCTTCCTTAAGACGAGTTTTGATGATACATATTATGTAAATATTACTTTATGTACAATTTTAATGAAATAAAATGTGCGTAATCCAGTTCAGAAGATGTAATGTATATAAATATTATGTTCATGTAATATTAGTGAATAGTTACAAAAATTTAAAAAAATATTAATGTTTTTGTTTATAATATTGAGTAAATTTGTTATTTCAGTAAAAGGGATCAAAATTTTCCGCTAGAAGCAGCATTGTAAAAGCAGTTCCCGTTCTCAGGACGGATCTCGACGAGTCATATTCGGCGATCACGCGTGCTTGACGAAAAGTTAATTCTTTGTATTTACTAATGGGGCAAGTTGGGGCATGATTTTATTACTGAATTCGAAAGAGGATAGATTCAGCTAGTAAATGAAATTAGAAACATCGCGGAATTCCGCGAAATTGGTAACTTTCAGCCTACGTGAACTTATGAGTAATTAAAATTATTGTATTAATTTCATGCATTTTAATATTTCATCCCACGTCGGTATTATGCATTAATACATTATAAAACTAACATGAAAATACTCTACAAACCTTCAGGAAGAGAATCCATACTGCCAGTTTTCTCTGCACAACTTTGTATGGCCACCACTTACAAATAAAGACGGTCTCTCTGTGTTACTCTCGCATTGCAGGTCTACCGAACGCCGTGAAGGGTAAGTTCGGGTGACTACTGGTGCCAGGGAAATTGACCCAGAGACACGAAGTGGGCAGAAACAGATGCCCCCAAGTATAGTGTGTCGTAGTATTTGCAAAAGTTCAGTAAACGCGATTTCATTTTTGACGTTTTGGCCAGGATTTCGGGAAAATGCACCACCGTGCGTCGAGTCGATGAGTCGTAGAGCAATAGTGATAATAATATTTTCTAACAAAGGCAAGTGCATATATCGAAGGGTTGAATATTATAGAATTTTTCGAAGTCCCCTGTTCGCGGGCACAGAAATAGGAAAATTAAACAAAGGTTCATTTACCGATAAAATTGAAAAAACATGAATCAACAACTTTTCGATAAACCTAATCGCCTGTCGTAAAAGTTATTGAGATTTAATGAACAACCCTTTGCTTGAATTGTTTCTCATGCTAGAACGCCTTTTTCGTACTCGATAAACATATTGCAAAATTTCAGAAACGTAGACTATACTTAGATTTTTCTAACGTGGCGGCTCAGGGTAGTATCTCCTAGATAGAATTCGGCATGACTTTTTGAGTCATTCTCACTCCTGCCGCTAGAGTAGCTTGATATGCAGTACTGCTTGATGCGGTCGCGATCATGCGGCAGAACTGAGAATGACTCTTAACGTCGTGCCGAATTCTATCTAGGAGATACTTCCCTCAGAGCTGCCACGTTAGAAAATCCCAAGTTTACAATATTAGCGTTAAGGAATATTTTTTAATTGGGTTTTTAAATATATCCTCAAAAATCGAGTGAGAATGACTTGCGATTTAAGAGGTAGAAGGATATCCGTTTCTCGCCCAGGTTAATTTTATGATTTTTAGGTATCCAAATATCAAAAACTATTTTTCTTACAGGATTGATTTTTTGAATATTTGACATTTAAACCTTCGTTAAATGAAATCAGCTCAAAAATATGATATACAATTATTCACTTTTGAATATAAATTTTTATTACGAAAAAATACACATTTTTGTGTTATAATTTTTTTACATATAAATGGCTGGCCTTTTTGGTAGTTTTGTTGCTAATTATGAATTTACAAACATTGTAGATAGTGCTATCAAAAGATTACGCATGTACTACCATTTTTCCTAGAGATAAATGTTTCAAAAGTTAAAAGAATAAGAATTTGAGTAAATTGACTTCAAAGTTTTGGTAAATTAGCTAAATTTTGGATATACTCAATCACTCAGTGCATTTCTGTTCCATATTCTGGGTCATCTGAAACCTCCTAATTGTTTCCTTTCCTTTTAGCTTCCTGATTTTTCTTTTTTTCTTTGATTCTTCTTTATTTCTTGTTTTTGTTTTAGGAGATAATTTATAATTTTTTTCTCACTTGTTTGCATGTTGTTTGGCAGTGCGTTGGAGGATAAATTTGGTTCTTTCCATAGATATTACTAATTATTTTACCACTACAATAGGCGTTTTATTTACACAACAATACTTCACTTCAATTCTTATTCAATACAACTACATCTCTATATATACTTACAACAATAAAACTACAACAATGCAATTATTTCTATCATTATTCACAAAACAATATGCGTTTTATTTAGAATAAACAAAGGTAACACGCTAGACGGAAACGAACAGTGCAGCCATGAATTGCAAACAATGTCTCAAACTTTGCGAATATCTTTAAAAAAAAAAATTCTCTTCCATTCTTTATGGCTCCAAGGGTTACGTCTACTCTTTAAATGCCTTGACTACTGCATAATTCCATTAAATACTTTTTTAGGGACTAAAACGTAGTAAAACATACATTCACTGTATATCAGAATGTTCAGGAGAATGCAAAGGATAAAATGGCACAAATTATGAAAAATCAATTTTTTCCCGATTTTTTTATGTCCTTCTCTTAACAAAATGCAGATAACAATGTCAAATGTTAATACCTCCGATATGGAGGTACCATTGTATAGCTCGATGATGTTAGTGCATGGAGACTAATATCACGTTTACAAGAATTTTAAAGATATTTAGAGGTATAATTTTATAGTGAATAAAATGTTAATGACTGAGCAATCTCTATTGAAAATATTCCAAAAGAACTTAGTGGCCTTAAATTCATTATCTTGCCAACCCTGACGGTCAGCGATGGTGGGCTGAGGCAGCGGATATTTTTGCTTTCTAACGTTTAATATTGTGAAAGTATTTCAGGCTACCAATTTGCACCTACGGCTTTATTGCGTTGTATCAGAACAGCAGCTGTTCAACTTGTGACAGCCTCTCTTTGTTTGGACAAAAGCGCGTCGTTCGGTACACCACGGCATAAACCAGTTCGATTGGGGAATATCAATTTTGGTGAAAACCCTACTAACAGTTTAGCCGCTAGCCGTATTTCTCAGGTGGACGCACTGACAGACACAGGTTTTGCCGTAAACAGATTTTTCTGTATCAAGAACCCACAAAATATGGATTCTGACTATACAATGTGTTAGTGGAAGTAATTTACTATATATTAGTATAACATTTATCCACTTTTTCGTTAGCATGGTCTGGAAATATGAATTTTTGTGTTGAAAATTTGCCGTTTTTCCCACATCATTATAATACGTTCTCTATACTGTTTAAGCAGTAACGAGAAAGTAAAAGGATTCTGAACCATCAGGAGTTGCGCTCGCTCAGAGCGGAATTTTGCTTATGTATTGTGAATAGTTTAAATGTCTTCAAACAATTTTTTTGTCTTCATGGCAGAAACGAAAAAATTATTTTTAAATTGAGAATTTTTAATAGGTTTTATTTATTTTTATTGAATTAACATTGTTTTTATTCCATGTGAGTACTGAGTACAACCTCTAAACAACAAAACTCATTTTGAAGTTATAACTTCTCAACTTCGGGGTGGTTAAGAATATACCTCTTTCAAGGTCATGTCTATAATGTTGACGTCTGCTTACATAACCTCTCTGCCTGAAGATCTTATTCAATATGATTTTTAAATTTGAAAAAATGTGGCGAGTGGGTCCAGACTTATGGAGAGTAGTGATACATAATCGATATTGAAATCAATTCCGAAAAACTCATTTCAGTTTGCTAGTGAACGTATTTGATGTTATTATACTCAAGTAGTCTTCTGAAAATCCGTAGACTTTCTCGATCCGAAGAACCAGACTTACGTTTAAGTGTCACCCTTCGGCCACTATGAATTGGCTTCTTGCAGTGAATTGATGTACCCAATGAAGGTACATTACAATTAAGGTCGAAGGCGGAAAGGAACTGAAGAGTTAAAGTAGAACATTCACTGGGTCTGCTTTGAATGCAGGGTAAAAATCACGGTAAATTTTCGAGAAAATCCCAAAGTGATTCTTAAGCTGGCACACTTTAGGTTCTTTTAAGTGATAATCGAATGCCAATGATAAGTGATAATTAATTTAGCGCTCTTATTGTCGCGAGTCTTTCGTTTTTAATTACAATTTGAATTCATTGCTTTCTAGACATCGGCATTGTTGTTCAACTTGTGAAGTTTGTCATCTGTGATTCGATTTCATTCAGTTGGGCTAAATTAAACGCTGACGTAGCTGTAACACTCCGCAGATAGTTGCGTGTTTACTGCTTTACTGTGCGACGAGCTTCGAAGAAGTCTGAACAAATGTAATTGTTAATTTATTATTCGTACGTGAAGAAAAACTTTTGTCTTAAAGCGTTATTCTGTTGACATATAATTTTGATTAAAACATTAGGAAGAAAATTAACTTTTGTATAATATCAAAAATTAAATGTAGCATATTTTTCTTTGGAAAATCAAATTCTCTGCTTAGTCATTAGGTCGAAGTCTTGTTGAATCCACAATATATCAGAATGGTTTTTGGTTCTTTATTTTAAAGGCAGCGCTTTGAGTAACTGCTTTATATCAATATTTATTACATGTGATATACATTTACAATTATTTCCATCGTGAGGCTTAGATGACAAAATAAATAAATATAATATTTTAACAAAAGGTCAGATAGACACAAACAGAAGAAATTCATAATATTAATGTACACAAGTCACAATGGAACACACCTTGATAAAAACTTTTCAGTATCCGAGTATAGCATCATATAACTGTATGAAAGGAAGTAGAGAGTTTTAGAGGGACATTACAAAATCAAGTAAGACAGAAAGAAGTTAATTAACCGTTATAAAGAGAAATATCTTAATTTTAAGAAAAAAATACTTAATAATCCATCATATAAACTAGTAAATTTATTAGATTTCACCCGTAAATTCCAACAAGATTATGATTTGATGTATAACATTTCTAATACGTATTAATCTAGGATGCAAGATATTTTTCGGGGGCTAAAATTCGTATTTCCTGGAAATTTACGTTATCTCCCACTAGATGTCCAGGTATCTCCCACTAGATGAGGATCGCCCCAGCCTGGTCAAGCTCAAACCTCCTGACTGGTCTCCTGACATGTGTGGTAGTGCAGTGCATGTAAGCGTGCATGTAATCACGGATGAGGGTAAGACAAGGAACGAGAAGGAAAGATAGTGCGCGGTCCGTGGCCCGTTTGTTAGGGTACTACTCTGTCATTCGACTGGTGTTGATCGGAGAAACCACGGAAAACTACCGATCAGAGCAGCCAGCCGCTAGAATTCTCCTCCTGACAGCGGGTGAATTCGACATAGCTAGGGCCGAAAATCCTGCCACCGCCTGGACTCGAACCCTAGAACCTCTCGCTCAGAGGCATTGCAGTGACATCAGTTGATGCCCTAAGCCACCTCACACGAAATTATTTATTTTTTTAAAATTGTCTTGTAATGCCTTACGATAAATCAAACGAAAATCGTAATAAGCGATTTTGAAGGGGAGGGGCTTTTAGTGTGTCGCACCGCTCCTCATTTTCGTTAATTCTGCCCTTGCCCCCGAGTGCACCAGCCGCGGCGCCCGTGCTCCAGATACGGGGCCGCCAGCAGCAACGGTTCGCCCACTGCACCGCGCGCCTCCCATAACGGTTGACCCGCGTCCGGGAGGAATTCCGGTGAACCGAATCGGGGAAGACAGCTCCAGGGCGGCCTACCATTGTCTTCCTCCTTCCGGCAGATTCCAGGTCATTTGGAAGAAATATTAAAAATGTAAAAGTAAGTTGCAAAAGCTACTTGCAGACCACGATGGCGCGAGCCTGTACATTCATCTTAAACATTCTTGATGCTAGCTTGTACCTCATCGTTATTATGAGGTTGAACGGATCTTATTAGAACTTCTGAGAAACAAAATACAAAAATACCTACACTTCATTCATTATACTGTCACAAATTTTATAAAGATTTTGTTTATCTTATTTTTATTGCTTTTTTGCAATGTTAGTTAACGTTGATTATGAATATGAAAGTAGAATTTTTATGCCAATATTCTGAATGCAATTAACAAATATTTAAATTTTCTTAATAACTACTATAATTAATTGTTTATGGAATTTGAATAGAAAAATTAACGTTTCATTCATTCAAATATGTTTATTACAACTATACTGAATACACGTAATACTGAAGACAAAAAATGGTGTCAATCAAAAATGTATATCAGATCGACTTTTCCTCTTGTGTGATTTTCGCCTCTGTGCACGTAATATCTCCTATACGTAGTTCCCATCATAGCACGGTTCGAACATCCCTAATACCTTTTTCCCATGAAGTGAATGTTCTGATGAAAGCGTTCCCCATGTTCATCTCTTATCTCCTAAATTTGGTCTAAAGAAATCTATATGAGAAAACAAATAGTGCATTTTCACTGAGATCCAAGCTAAGTACTTTGTTGCAAATTCTGTCAGTTGCCACTATTGTCACTTCTTTTGTTTCCAAAATACCTTGCACTACATTTCTGAAAGCATTCCCAGCATTATGTTCATCAAGAGATATTGCACCTCTACGTTCTGCAGATTGTAACATCAGTGGAATCTAAGGTCCGATAAAAATTCCACATTTTACTTTTGCTTTGATAATTTGAGGTGTATTCGTGTGATGAGGATCACAGTCACACTTGCTACCCAGTGATTTGATAAATTACTTAACGAGCGCAAGTTAAATAGGTGGTGGTAACAGAATCTTCTCTCTGGACACCAGGGGCTCATTTGTAATGTGTGCACCAGGAACAAACTCTGTTCTTGTTTGCCTTTTTCGTATTGTAATGTTGGCGATGTGCCCTGCTGATCCATAAGCAGAGAAAACAAGAATACTTGGTTTATCCACCTTGAAGCTCAAGAAAAAAATTTAACATTTTAAAATTACCACAAATGTCCTAATTGTAACATCCATAGTTGACGTTTCCCAAGAGTAGCTTGACATTTTCGAAAGTCTCATTCATGTGAAATGAATGAGCAACTGGAACTGAAGGAAACTTTTGTCCATTGTGCAATAGGGCAACTTTAAGACTTGTGTCTGAGCTATCTGTAAAAAGAAACCATTTGTATAGTTCACGAGGACACTTAATTGCTTCGAAGAGACCATTAACATCAATACACAACAGAGATTTTTGTACATTTTATAGAAGCACGCAAAATCCTTATGCCTTGCCTATATAATGTTTATTTGCAAGATTCATCATGTAAGTTATTTTCCTTAAGACGGAAACCAAGGAAGTTAGCCTTTGATTTCGTTAGTTGCAACTCTATTATACGGTCATCTAAACTTTGTTGATTAAAGAGCTTTTGTTCCGTAGCAATTCACTCATCACTGCAACTTAAATAACTGGATTTAAGTACGACTTAAATTATTTGAATTTTCCATTACTTCTTCCGATAAGGTCTGTTTTGGTGGTGATGGAATTGGCACCTCTTCCCTATGTTGCACTGGAGCAATAGAAGACGGTATGCTGAGACAGAAAATATTTATTCTTGGAACATTTATAATGTGTAATGACCACAATACAAAAATATGTTGTCATGTTTTATTGGTTCCCTCTGTATGTAGGTAATTGCAAATGGCATTCACTTTCTTTTTGAACGTAGCCAACCCTCCGAAATACATTGACATATGCCACAGGACTCGTGGAGAACCCATGAAACCTCTTGGTATTGAACACGTACACCGGAAAAAGTAAACCATGCCTCACTTTGCGCCGAACCCGATTTAATGTTTCATTTGTTTAGCACCGATGTAATGTCCACAAACATAACAAAAAAAGTCTTCTGAATTTAGGGAAACGTTTAGTAAACGTAGGGAAAACATAATGTGATTAACTTAATAAGTATGTAAATAATGATGACTTGTTAAATGAAGTTTTTATATTGAAATCTTCTACTTTTGTACTAACACAGACTTCGCATCCCTACCATCCACTGTTAATTGGTATAAACTATTATGTTTGCCTCAAAAGGGTAGAAAATCGAAGTATCGAACAATCGACACAATATCGAAAAGTATCAACATTTCAAAACTAGTGGTGATAAAACAGCACGTATTATCTCGCCCGTATTTTCATGCAAAATTTCATGAAAAGTACTCAAATTTTCAAAAAATTGTACATGACCTTATTTCAAAATCTTTCTTTAAGGGATAGGTTTTATTAAGAGAGAAACTTGTCTTCATAATTGTAGGAAAACGCCGAAAAAAAATTGAATTTTTGAAATTTTCGAAAAATCACGCTTTTTAATGACAATGAGACCTGCGTCATTCTCATAAACGTTCTTTACACTATCCAAAAGTAAAATTTAATCAAAAACTATGGAGCCATTGTTTTGAAAATTTGGAAAATGTTCCGGAGGCTTCATGTAAAGTACCCATCCAAATTAAAATATCGGTTTCAAATTCAAGAGGTCGTGACATCAACCATATCGATTGGGGAATGTCAATTTTGGAGAAAATCCGTTGAACAATTTAGCCGTTTAGCGTTGTTCATAGACGGACAGACAGACGGGCGGACAGACAGACTTTTTTCCATCACGCGATTTTTCGGTATCAAGGCCCCACAAAACATAGATTCTGCATAGACCATGTGTTAGAGGATTTTCCCCCTAAATTTAGCAACTGGATTTATCCACTTTTCCGTCACCAGGGCCTTTTAATTAGTTATGGTTTAAAAATTGAATTTAACTATGTATCTAATGTGAACAGGCTACGATGGAATATTTACAAGTTTTTATTAAGTAACATTGTTTGACAAGAAAATGCTGAGTTGATAACATTTAACTATAATCTATCTATTTGATAACATTTACAAAAGAAAACTGAGTTTTAAATACACAAGTTAATATTTAATAGTATACATGAGATACCTAAATTTAACATTAGTTTGGACATCTATTTACCTAAACTGCCTATCTTCTATACTTCACTATTTACGAAGTCTTATTTGGGTGTTACAAGTTTTAAAATAAACTCTGTCATGTTTCTAATTGGGGCTTGAATTTAATAAAAAATTGAAAGGTCCGTGGAAGAGTTCCTCCATAGAGTTAGGGTGTGAATGCGATAGGGCCAGCAAAGTGTATTGACACTGTTATGGCCGACCCGCCTTGTCTAACTGCGGATCTGACATTTCTATATATGTGATACTCTCGCGTACTGAAGTTTCATCTTGTTGGGAGAAAAGTTTCTTGTGGAGAGAATTTGTATATTACACAAATTCGCAGAATTTTTCGAGAAGACTTTTTGTGTGGAGAAGCGAACCATTTGGGTTCCATGATTCTACATGGCGTAAACGTTTCCTGCTGTTGGTAGCCTCTAGTGCGTTAGTAGTTTCGGTAGTGAGCAGCGTCGAGCGGTAGTAGTTTCGGAGCGGTAGTAGAGAGTTAGTAGTTTCTAGAGCGTCGACAATGAGCATGAATGCGCTTAATGCGTTTGTTAATATTTCGCCTGGGCCTTCATTACCCCAATCGCAGTTTTGATTGCAGCAGTGGCGACTCCCGAACATTAATTTAAGTATATCGCCATCCGGGTCAAGGTCTAAGCACCCGATTGGTCTCTCGGCATGTGTGGTAGCATACTGCATGTAAGAGTGGGTGTAAGTAAGGGATGGTGATAGGACTAGAAAGAGGAAGGAAAGTTCGCGCGTGGTCCGTGGCCCTTTTGTTAAGGTACTGCTCCGGCATTCTCCTGGTGTTGAGAGAAACCACGGAAAACTACCGATCAGAGCAACCGGCCTCTAGAATTCTCCTCCAGATAGCGGCTGAATTCGACTTAGCTATGTAGCTGATGTCGAAAATTATGCCACGATCGGGCCTCAAACCTGGGACCACCCGGTCACAGGCACCGTTTGCTTTACACCTCCTTTCCCTCCGACTTAACCAAAGGCATGTAGCAGTTAAGCACGGTTTTAAATGAAGATTCGAACCGACGCAAGTCATATGTACACTCTGGCTAGGAATGTACAATGGCTTGGCAATCACGGCTAAATGGACGTCTGGAATTCAGGAATAAAAAAACTTGCTTTTATGTTTCTTTTGGGATGTCTATGTCTATTGAAGAAATACAATTCGTAAGTTATTGAACACACATTGAAACAACGCCGTTGCCGAATGGTAACGCTGGGCACTAATGAGTTAAAGGGTGAATCATACTTGTGAACATGACGGTAAATGAGCCTTGAAAGCCCACTGTTCGAACATAGAACAGTCAAATTCACGGGTTTGTTTTCTTATCTCAAATATTTTAGTGCGAAATTTGTGTCTTTATTAAACGAACACATTCTAAACGAACCACATAAGACAGCTTTTTCATTCCCGATTGCCAGATGTCGATTTACCCGAGATCGCTAAAGCATTGCACTCTGCTGGCCAGGGTGTATTCATGACTTGCATCGGTTCGATCTTCATCTAAGAGCATGCTTAGCTGTTTGTCTGTGGTTAGGTCGGAGGGTGAGGCCGGGTAAAGTAAACGGTGGTTGGTCCGCACGGATGTTGACGGGGTATGTGGAGCTAAGACCCAACGGGTATGCTGCTGCTTCTGGAAGAGAATCAGGCGCGGCTCATCATTAAAGGTTCTCCTATAGAAATCGCTCCCTAAAAGAAATTTAAAAATATATTTATAAATGTATTTATTTATTTATTTATTAATAATGGACTTTTTGTTGTATTGTATAACAATCATATCAAATTTTTCTTTGTCAGTTCGTTAACGGCCTTCCGTAACGCATTTGAAGCTGTTGACAAGGAAGAGAAAAGTGTTAGGCTCCCACTTCATTCCGCCATAAGGCCTGTGTAAAATGAGGAGGCGTGACGTCATGCATTCACTGCACAGGCGCACCGGAGGATGGAAGGCTGCGGTCAGGCAGCCTTCAAGGGAGGGGCCGAGGGTCTGAAGAAGGGTGTGCTAACCAGATAGCATTACAATGCAGCTCAGCGAGTAGCATTGCGACTATTTTTCGTAATATGCGGTAGGATCGCTACTCCCTTAAGCCTTTATCAGAAGCGCGAATCATACAGGACTGTAGTCTTCGTGATGGAAAGAGATTAAGTATAGAAAACAATGCAATGTAATGTAATGCAATGCATTTGCAGCCTTCCCCATTAAGAAAACCACGAGCCGCGATTGGAGAAAATGATCATATAACCAGCATTTGGCGGTTTGGAACGCTATCGATGCTTTAGCACTAAAAGCTACAAGAACGCTTCAATGGCCGGGCGCTATGTGCCGCAATGGGGGAAGTGAGTGCGGTGCGTTGGTTGCAGGAGCTGAGCGCGAGCAGCTGGCGCCGGCTGCTCAGCTTTGGCTCATCCTTAGGAAAATCGTTCTATACTAGAGCGCTTCAATGGCCGAGCGCTATGCGCCGCAATGGGAGAAGTGAGTGCGGTGCGTTGGTTACAGGAGGAGAGCGCGAGCAGCTGGCGCCGGCTGCTCAGCTTTGGCTCATCCTTAGGAAAATCGTTCTAATCTAGAGCGCTTCAATGGCCGGGCGCTATGTGCCGCAATGGGGGAAGTGAGTGCGGTGCGTTGGTTGCAGGAGCTGAGCGCGAGCAACTGGCGGCGGCTACTCAGCGCGGAGGAGCGCTCACTGCTGGCGCCGGAGGGGCGCGCGGCGGCGCTGGCCTGGCTCAGCGTGGAGGGCGACGCCGCGGCGGCGGCGGCGACGGCGCGTGAGCGGCGTGGGCGCGGGCGAAAGCGGAGGCGGCGGGCGCTGGTGCTGCGGCTGCGCGGCGCGCGCTTGCGGCTGCGGTTGCGACGCGCCGCCCCGGGCGTCGTGGCGCCGGCCTTCGCCCTGGTGCACCGCGACGGCGACGCCGGCGCCCGCTTCGCCCCCGACGCCCACCGCCTGCGCCGCGAGCAGCGCTTCTTCTACGAGGGCGTGGGCGCGGGCGGCCCCGGCGCGTGGCGCGCCGCCCTTCGCCTGCGCGCGGGACACGCGGTGAGTGGCACCCGGGAGCGCTCCTCTCTGGAGTAGTGCATTCCCTTCATGGACTGGTGATACCGGGAGCGGTAGCTCAGTGCATCAACTGATGTCACTGCAGCGCCTCTGACCTGAGGTCCTAGGTTACACTCCCCACGGCGGCAGGATTTTCGACACTAGCTTTTCAGCAAGGTCGAATTCAGTCGCTGTCTGGAGGAGAATTCTAGCGGCCGGCTGCTCTGATCGGTAGATTTCCGTGGTTTCTCCGATCAACACCAGGCGAATGCCGGAGCAGTACCCTACCAAACGGGCCACGGACCGCGCGCGATCTTTCCTTACTCTTCCTTGTCCTATCCTCTCCCCTTACACACACAGTTACACTAACATGCACTACACTACCACATATTCCGGGAGACCGGTCGGGAGCTTAGAGCTTGTCCCGGCCGGGGCGGTGCCCCGCTGGTGGGAGAGTCCTGGTGAGGGGGAAACCCCACTAGCCGACGGTAGGTCGGCGCCGGATCTTGCAATCCAGCGGGGGAAGATCACCGCCATCTCCCGAGAAAAAAGTATGCACTACGCTTACGGGACATGACCAAAGCAGTTGACGCGCCCGCAATCACGAAAAAATGAATCAGTCTATCAATCAAGCAGTAGTGCACGCTTTTTCCTCGTGTGATGGCGCTGATCTTCCCCCGCTGGAGGTGAGATCCAGCACCTGTCGGCTACCGGGATATCTCCCTCCAATGGGGCACCGCGAATCGCAGGACAAGCTCTATGATCCCTACCGATCTCCCGGCATGAGTGGTAGTATAATGAATGTAAATATATGTGTGTGTAATGGTCAAGAAAGGGAAAGAAATGAAGCTTTCTGCTCCGGCATTCACCTAGTGTTGATCGAAGAAACTTCAGAATCGATCAGAGCAGCCGGCCCCTAGAATTCTCGACGCAGGGCTTGATTTGACCTAGATGGCAAGCTAGTGTCGAAAATCTGCCACCGTTGGGGCATGTGCCTAGGACCTCCCGGTCAAGGCACTGCAGCAACATCATTGAAGCCCTGAGCCATCTCTCCCGGTTAGTGGATTCGGATATAATGAACTTCCGGTGGTAGTGAACTAATACCACCGTTCCTGATCCATATACGTTACCAATAAACACTAAACGATTGAGTGAACTTTCCACTCTTCACTGGAGTGAAGATTAGTGAACTCTTCACATCGGCCGTAATAAACATAGGAAACACAACTTAAAAAACTGCTACACCTTAGGTCCACGAATTTCAAGAAAACCAGAAGGTTACAGATCTCACGAGTTAATTTCGTAGCATTTACAACCAATAGAAGGATTTGAGGGAACCCACCACTGACTTGCTAGTTATAACTCTTCTATGGCAAATGTATTGAGCCTGAAAACTTAATATTAAATGAAAAGTAGGGAAAACCCATGTGGCCAGTTTATGTAAATATTGAAGGGTCTTCCAAAAAATAATAAAACGGCTGTATTGACTAAGAAGTTATAAATAAAGTCAAGTTTTGCAAAAGTTCGGATGTCATTCAAAAGTATCAAGACAGTCCTATAATATTTTGAGTGTGTGGTCACTGTGGAATCGAGTGTGGGGAAAGCACGGACACTGGGGAAGAATCTGCAAAAAATCTTAATAAAAAGCTTTACATACTAAACAGAAATACAAAGTATTTAAGGCGAAATTAATGCTATGAAATACTAAATAGTTGGGTTTAATTATTTTACTGAATCTCTGAAATAACGAAATCGATCATTGAGGAGAAACAAATTTGTTATCGAATATAATGAATCTCTTACATAATTAATCAAAAATGTGAGTTCTGAGAAGTTCACTATAACCCGAGTCGAATGCTATAATTTGCTGTTCCATACATGGATATTTTGCGATCAGATAAACGTTTTATATGAAACGGATTAAGAAAGATGTAAAGAAAGAATAATTTCATTGATTTGGTTACAGATGTAGTATACACGTTTATGTTGTCCTTCTTTGCTGATGATGTAAGACTAATGTTAATATATTTAACTTTGTTTATATTTGTTCGAAAATGAAAAACACTTAATTGTGACTTCAAATAAATATCTAGCTAGGCTAGTTGCTTTGTCTAATAGAGATTTCCACGCATGACACGCTTACAACAAATATCAATTGAGGCAATGATGCAAATATGGTGTCAGCACTGTCCAGTAACGTTCACTCGGGGCAGCGTAGTGGGCCAGTCTAATCCAGGGGCTTTGACGCTAATTTTCCAGGAGCGCAACTTACGCAGGAGTTCTGAAACAGGATTTGGCCCGATCCGTGATTTTCAAATTCCAAATCCTTCTAGTCCAGTAGGGCTGATTCTAATTTTCTCTTTCTCCGTTTTGTTAGGTTTGAGCTCAGGTACTAGTAATTATTCTATGTACCCTCTCCCTCAGAAAAAATGTCGTTCAAAATTCTATCTTCCACACCGCGCCGACAAACTTGGACACCCCTCGGCCTGGGGGAGGGCAGGGGGAGGACGCGTTGACCAATCGCTAGCAGGTAGAACCACACTTGTCTGTGATTGGTGCAACATCCCAAGGGGCAGAAAGAACGCTGTCTCAGGGGGAGGGGGCTAGTTCGTTTACGTACGAGACGGAAATATCGTCATATTTCCCTGCCGAAGGCACGCCACGACGAAAAAAATATTTCTAAGCGGGGTTTTCCGTCCAGAATGATTGTCTATAGACCAGTAAATATTTATCATTTTAGCAACAATTATGCTAACTTTTAGTAATCGATTTGTAACTCCTGACAAAAGGCACAATTTGCGGAGCCTTCCCGGTCGTTCTAACGCATATTTCCAATTTGTTTATAAAATTATAAATTGTTGCAAAATTGTTATTTCGCTAGTTTTGGTTCTGGGACATCGGGAGACTCTCCCCACTTTAGATTTGCAAAATTTGGAAATTGTTTATAAATTTGCAATTGTTGCAAATTTTTTTATTGTCTAATCTGAATGGCGTTTAAATGTGATGCAAAATTCCGGAATCCGTTCGGTGCTATTATATCTCGTTCTCGAGATATATGTAATTGTTTATAAGAATTTAACATCTTAGTAGACCCCATTTGTTTGCGCTTAATTCATTCGCGCTAGCAGAATGGGCATACTGAAAAAACAGTTCTCCAATGCCGCGCTTTTGCATACCTAATACGCTTAAAATGCACTTGCTTGTAAACAAATTCTGTGGCCAATTTAATTATGCTAAATTCGTATTTTTACGGTGAGTATGAGCATAACTTTTATTTGGTTTTCATATTCTCTTTTAAGTCCTACAATTTTCAAGTCGATATATTTATCAAATATGAAAGAAATTGATTAGAAAAAAAATTTTTTCAAGGTGCATTACGCCCAAACAATTGTTTCTGTTTTTCTATCAAAGGGATGTTGAGCAACCGAATAACTGTATTATTAATTTTTTTAAGTCCCCTGTTAACACCGAGAGTCAGAAACTATTTGTTCCTCTTGTTTAACCATTACCATTAAAAAATAGGGAAACATATTGCTTAGCTGTTTGCTATAAACTGCACTGGATTGGATGAATGTAGTGTTAAGGTTTTCAAATACAGAAATATTCAATTTTGTGTTTTGAAAGATCACATGAGTAGAATCACACATCACAATATTTACACAAGTATAGAAATTTCTAAATAAACGTATATAAACTTTAAGTTAATATTTTCAATTCAATTTATCATTCCTTTCTAAAACTGTTAATTTGATGATTTCATTGTATAATATTCAAATCAGAGCTTTATGTGCTAAATTTACGCATTGTTAATACATATTTTTAAACAACATTAATATATTTAATATACATTTGAAAGGTTTTTAGATTGGCGAACGTTTCAATGAAATTTCATGAATTCCTAAATGCTTGAAAATAAATACTTGTAAAATTAAATTATTGTAGCGTGTAAAAATATAACAAACTCACGTATTTGGTAAAACGAGTTGATATTACTAAAAGAAAGCAAAACAGATGTTATAACAATTCAAGGAGATTTAGCTTTTGTTTACAGTTTAGTAAATATCAATGCTCTAGCATTTCCCAGTGAAAATACATAGAACGAACTTGGTGGTCAAGTGATATGACCTTCCCAACACAGACTACATTTCAGTATCGTCAGAGTTCGAAGGTGGTTTATTGGCCGCCATTCTACGAATCTATCAAAACCTTGAATTTTGCACGACCGTCTGTACAGGGAGAACGTAGCGGTTTATTAAACGGAAACGGGCCATTCGAGGTATCTAATGTGCACTCTTTGAAAACGTTTAACCATTATAAACTATCCCTAAGAAAAATATCAAATAAACAATGTTAAAGGTCACCAGCTTAACATTGCCTTTACTATTTGAATGTTTTCAACATCCCCAAAACCAACAGAAAACCCATGTTTTTACAGGTTATTATAAAACCAATTCAATAAATATAAGCATTTATTCACTTTATTATTTTTAAAACACTCAAATATCTACGATGTTATTTGATTCATGTCTTCATCGAAGATCTGAGATTAAAATACCGATAAGCAGAGAAAATTAAAGTAATTGTGAGTGATTGATGAAGTTGAATGATCAAATGAAAAACAATGTTTCTTGCTTCATATAATGCTATCGTGTTTAACAGACATGTAATTACATGTGATACCTATATTTAAACATCCAAACTAATGAAAATTTTCAAAATTAAAATCATCAATAAAACGTTGATTCATCAGCAAGGATTATATTATTAAATACTTTTTTGAGGTTCATGTGCTCCTGTGTGAATAACGTAGTAAACGTGATTCGTATGATCCAGTTTCTCAGAATAATACAAAACCTGCTAGACACATACACTAAACATAATAGTTGTCAAATAGTTATTTACGACATGAGTATCATAAGATATCTTATTACAATACGAAATTGGAGAATTATCAAACAAGACTCTTTAGCCGAAATTGTTAACCAATTAATATTGTAATATAATGTTACCATTTGAATATCATAGAAAGTAAGACGCAATTTGTCAAAATTCATGTGAACTATAATTTTTCTTTAAATTTTACTCCTTATCCTGCGAAAGATGTGTGACAGTACTTATGTTAACAGTTCTACTGCCATGGGTTTAATTAATTAGTTTGCAGTACGCAAATTATTGTTTTTGGTTTTAAAGAAGCATGGATATACAGAGTATCGGGGAAGGAAACGTCTAGAGTTTGAAAAAAGCTGTTTAAACAATTTTAATCATACTTTGTCTAATAAACAATATAATATTTTGAATGGCTGAGCTGCAATAAACACGCAAATGTTGGTTTGAAAATATGATTTCTACGCAAAACTTTGCATTCTAGAATCATGTAAACAGACCAGAAACATGTAACATGTTTATTATTAACAATATAAATTAATATATTAGTTCAGAAAAAAATTAACCGAGAAATAAAAAAGCAGTCGAACTGTGAAAATTGGGTGCTTTTTTATTTCTAGGTTAATTTTTCTTTCCGATCAAATGTATTCATTTATTTTGTTAATCATAAACAATTTAGATATTAATGAAGTGTTTATATGCTTCTACAACGCAAATAGTTGCCTAGAAAACATATATCCAAACCAACTTTTGAATGTTTATTGCGGCTTAGCCATTTGGAATATCCGTGTAGTTTATTAGACAAAATAAGCTTAAAATTGTCTTAACAGCTATTTTTCGAAGATTCGACATTTCTTCCCCGAATATCCTGTATATAAAAGGCTTGATTTCTGTTGGTACGCGACGGAACGGCGTTCCGGTTCTTTGGAAATAATTATGAAATTATATTATATATAAATAGCTATTGCTATTATATTAATAATTAATTCGAGGCGCGTTTCGGGGCCTAAGATTTTAAAAATAAAGGATATATGTATCATAATAACTCTTATGACGACACTGTTCTCAGTTACGTCAAGTTTTAATTTAGAGAATCAAAGTGAATGATCTAAGTTTACTCACTTAAATAAAGTTTTTCTTACTATACATACTATTTAGAATGTGTTTTATGTTCAAAACAAGTGTTGCCTCTACAGCATATATTTTCACGTATTATTCGTAATTGCTATGCAATATTCAATACGGACTATGTGGACCTGCAAAAAAGAAACAAAAAGAAAAGACCTACTGCAGCAGAAAATATTTTCCACTCGTCGGGATTCGAACTCGGGTCTTTAAATTTAACTCACCTGACACGGTTCCCCCTCACCACCAGGTTACCTCCTCTCCGATGCGAAAAGAAAGTGAAGCATTTGCAGTTTAAAAAAAAACAGGGTGTTCAATTTATCTTAATACAAGATCTATTTTTAAAAAGAGATTTCATTAAACAAAAATCTCTAGCGTTCATTTTTTCGGCAATGTTATAAAGATCAGTCGGGGCTAATATTATACAGTAGAAAATTGGGGTTAATGTATTACACTTTAAGAGTTGTTATTTATTTATGTCCAAAATTAACAAGAAAATGACAAATGATAGGAAATATATTCTATTATAATGACCATATAGCAAACACTCAGAATGTAACAATATTTGGGAGGAAAAAAATCAAAACTAAAATGCCTAATTTTTCCAGTCAAAAACTTTACCGCCGTGATATAAATCTTTTGGCGTTACTTCGTTATTTTTTATGACACGATATTTTTGAAAATAGGTTATCATTAAGAAAGAATTAATATTCTTTTCTGCGTTAAAATAATGCAATAATATTAATCGTGTCATGATATATAAAGCCTCAAATTTGTGGGCTAATATGATACAACTTAAGAGACTAATGTAATACGGGTGTCGGGGCTATTTTGATACACTAAAAATTAACACGCAGACAACTGGAAGGGATTTTTTTATGTTTAATATTACATCAAAGGCGCTAAAATTCCGATTTGATGTTGATAAACTCTCCAAGTGTTTATCTGAGAAAGAAAGAGCAGGTGACAATTTATATAGATTTCCTCGTTCTCCTCGCTACCCAGTACATGGTGATTCACTTATGATTATCAATTGACGGGAGCTTCTACTGTTTCAGTGCAGTTACTGATTTTTCACTGGAATCACAAGGAATCAGGCCTACAATAGGAGCTAACACCATCCCTTCAACTCCAGATATCAACTGTTCTCATCCAGTACTTTTGAGATAAAACTGTTGGAAAAAAATTTTAAAAAACAGTAGCCCTCCAAAGAATAATGAAGCGGTTAGACCCAATAGCAGCAATCATTACTAGTGAAGAGTGGATCATTACTAGGAGAGAGTGGAGTGTTTAATTTACATTAATTTAATATCTATTTTTAAAAAGAGATTTAATGAAACAAAAATCTCTAGCGTTAGTATTTGTTTTCGACAATGTTAATAGGTATTTGTTTGCAATTTTCGAAAATTCAGATCGTTCGCCCAAAATTGAACGTACGCCACCTTTAAACATCTTGTGCTTCGAGGAATAGATTTACAGAAAAATTGGAGCTCTTTTTGAGAAAATTATGTAAATATGATGGGGTTTGGTGTAAAGTATCTTCAAAATTAAAAGATTCGTTTCAAATTCGAAGATTCGTAATATTAGCCAGATCGTTCAAGGAATATCCATTTTGGTGAAAATCGTGTTTACTTTAGGCTCTAGAATTACTCACACGAAGACGGATTCACAAAGAGGCGTTTTGGAAAATCACTTTTTCGGGTTCAAAAAACAAGCGTTTTGACAGCCTTGTGTATAGAAAATAAAAGAACAATACCAACAATCCACTTTTTTCGAACTAGCTAGTTACAAAACGTGTTTTCTGTGAAAATTTCGACACTTCCTCCTACAGCATTACGTAACTCTTTACACGTGGAGGTAAAAATATTCCAGAGTTACTAGGATTTGAACTCGGATCCCTGTAGTCTGTAGGTCTGGCTCGACCGCACTGAGCTATCACCGGTATTTTTCAAACGCTGTCCAAGCACACTTATTACGTTAAGAATAGTTACGTGATATTCATTGCACTTAGATTTTTTATTAGAGAAATGTTCTACATGTGTCAAAGATATCAAATTCACAAAAATAATGCAACCGCATAAAACCCACGCAACTACATAGCTCATTTTACTACGAAATATTTTCAACCAGAAGCCGTCGTCTTTAGAACACTCTGTGGACATCGTTCCCGGTCTTATCTTTCGGCGACTACGGCCAAGGTTGAATTACGTCACAGATGAAAGTTGCGATAACGCTAGAGCTCAACACGGGCGCTTGCAGACGTTCTGAAACCAGAATCGCAATAGGGGCATATTTATACGTGATTCTTAAAGACATTAACACACTAAAATAAATAGTGGCGCCTCAAAACACATACTTTGTGATATTTATAATGGATACGAATGATTATAACTATACAATTAACCGCAAAATTGTTTCTACCCGCAAAAATAATTCGCCGTGGATGAGATTCGATCTTACGTGCCTAAGCTTCTTCATCAGTGCACTTACCTGCTATGCCACAGAAACTCTCGTACCTTTTGTCCCTCACGAAGATGATTTTAAACTTTCATGTATTACAGATTTGACTAAAAAAGAACGTGCAGCGTTTAGATGCTTGTGTTAACTACAGACGGACAGACAGACGCCAACATGAGATCTAAAAATTCATCATCATCTTTATTTCATTCATCAATTCATCAAATCATTCTCTTAAACGTTCTTGAGATTATGGAAAAAAAATAATAAAAACCGATGACGCCGCTTTTGAGAACATTTTGAAAATATTTCTGGGGCTTTATGTAAAGTACCTCCCAAAATTAAAATATCGGTTTCGAATTAATGGGACCGTGATATCAACAAGATCGATTGGGTATTATCAATTTTGGACAAAATCGGTTGAAGAATTTAACCCCTAGCGTTGTTCGCACACGGAAGACTGATAGACAAACGTTTCGCCGTTATTCAATTTTTCGGTAACAACGATCCACAAAACATGAATTCTGGCTACTAAACGCGTTAAAGGATTTCCCCCTAAATTTAGCAAATAAATTTATTCACTTTTTCGTTACCAGGATGGGACGGTTTTTCTACCGAAAATTCGCCGTATTCTGATGCACAATTACAATACCTTTTCTTCTTACGACAGTAAGTGCGAGAAAGTAAAAATCAATAAAAACATTAAATCCTTTTTTCCACCCCCCATTTCCGTCTTCCTAAAGGCCTAATAAAATAACCTGTCCAACATGAAATGTATTAACCCCTATGTTATTTTTCCTAATTTACCAATCCCTCTCTCAGTACTGGGGAGTGGAGGCAAAACTAGGAGAAGAAAAATCCCACACCACTAACACCTGGCTGTAGAGTCCCAACTGGGACAGGCAGCTGAAGAGAGCATCAACCTCAGAAGCGTCGGCAATAAGCGCAACAATGGATGCTGTGGGCAGCAACAACGGACGCTGCCAACAATGAGCACATATTTGCTTATCAATTCCTGTTAAAATTGTTTTGTTTTTCAGTTAGCATTGCTGTGATTAAATGTTCTTATAAGACTTGTTTATGGACCACTAATTCGTGTTTCGAATACATAAAATTATTTTTGCCCGATCTCAAGATATTCTAAAATAATTCTTAAATATTATATTTTCTTTTAAATGATGACCTTACAAGTACAACCAAACAAATCATAATTAGTCTCTTCATAAATAATTAAGAAATTAAACAGTTATAGATGCCCCGGAAAGCAGTAAGCCCGCTAAAACATTTCATTTTCGCTGCGAACTCTATTTCAAAATCTATTTTAATTTGCTACTTTATTTATTGAAAAAGGTAAAATAATTTGGAAAGTAAATGAATGAATACTATTATAAGTACGTATTACCTAATGCATATCTCCGTATATATATATATATATATATATATATATATATATATATATATATATATATATATATATATATATATACTTCTCGACTTTAAACTTGATTACAACATTTTATTGAACGTAGAGATATTCTAACATTAACGTTAAGTAAATAAAGGCCGGTATTACATTGTAAAAGATTTTTGTCAAAGGTGTTTTATAAAAGAAATATGACAGTGTAATAGCCAATCTTTTATAAAATTTCTTGGATAAAATGTAGTCTCCGGCTTCCAAGTTTTATCATATTTGGTGACATGGCGTCCGATATAGGGGTATTGCTTCAACCAAAGTTATAATTGCTGAGTGCGAGTAATTAGAATGTTTATATAATACTGTCCATCCGAACTACAAAAGTAAAACCAAACGAATCAACGTTTGTAGGACACATTTTCCCGGGAAGTGGAAAATATGGTGTTTGGAAAATGCCCAGTTCAGGAAGATAATTTTTTTAAACTTTCCTATCAGAGGACTGAATTTCGAAAGAAGGAAGAACGACAAAGAAAATTGAATGTTTCCTCATCCATCCTCAAATAATTCTTCATTTCGAAGGTCTTTAATTAATGCTTCACAATGTGCGACCCATAACCTCACCATGGCGTTGTTCTAAAGCCTCACCCTCAAACGTTTTCTTATTTACCTTTTACTACATTAGCATTAAACATAGATTAGTTATAATAAAACATAAAGTAGCAAAGCACAACTATTTGTGCGTAATTGATTGTAAATCGCGAGCAAACCTACATAAAATTCGGACGAAATGTAATACGCTCATCAAATTTCTTTGTCAAAGTTTTCTCATCAAAGTTCAAAGACTGCCACAAAGTTCTTTATCAAAGATATGTCACATAACTTTTATAGTGTAATACCGGCCAAAGCCGCCGTATGTTATATCTTTCCCATTCGTGTCGCCAACAATGAACTTATCGGAAACACATCTCAAATATCCATAGTTGAATATTATAACAACAAATTATCAAATTTTTGTAATAAATGTTCCTTCAAAATTCCGGTATTTTCTGTTTTTCTTTCATGTTATAATTAAATACTATTATTAAGAGAGAAAACCTCATTGAGATAATTTCAATTAAATCAATGCAACTCAAAGAGCAAACGCTCGTGCGATTTGAAGAATAAACGCTAGTTTCTTTCTGTACTCAGAATTCGTCTTGTATATGAGTTAGGCCACGGGGATACCAAAATTTAAGAAAACGTTCACAGAATACATTTCTCCCTACAGTACATTACTCACAATTTTTAACTGTTTTTGACATTAAATGAAAAATACAGCGTCGTAATAGCGCCTTGTCCGTCCTGACAATCATCAGAATTCAAAAGAAATTCAGAATGACAGCTCGTCAAACGAAGCGGGGGAAATTCAAATTTGCTATTTCAAAAATTGTAAAATTATCTAAAGTACTTATATTTTTAAACAATTGTACGTGATCTTTTTTAAAGGACTGATTATTTGAAAGGAATATTTGAAGATCTGTTTTTGATGAACACATTTCATTAAGGAAACAAACTATCTTCAATACTTAAGTTGTAGGAAAACGCCGGAAAAAATTGTTTTGTTGCATTTTTGAAAAAATTAAATATATGAACGAAAATCATCTCCCCCATCGTCTTATAGCGTCCATTACGCTATCCGGCAATGAAAGTTAACCAGAAAAGTTCATGCCATTTTTTTAATTTTTGAAAATGTTTCAGGGGCTTCTTGTAGAGTACCATCCAAAAATAAAATATTGATTTGAAATTCAGGAGGGCTCGACATCAGTCAGACCGCTTGCGGAAAATCAACTTTGGAGAAAATTGCCTGAACAGTTTAGCCGCTAGCATTATTCAAAGAGGAAAACACGTTTTACCATTAATCTTTTTTTTTGTCTTTACTACCCACCAAACCTGGCTTCTGGCTACACCACATGTTAAAGGGATTTTGTTCTACATTTATCAACTGAATTTATCCACTTTTTTGACACCAGGGCCCGGAAATTACAGTTTTTTGTGTCGAAAATTAGCCGATTTCCTCCGTAGAATTACGTAACTTTTTACTTTCTCGTATACGCACATACATACGGAGTAATATACGTAGTATAGAGAAAGTTATGTAATGCTCCGCGAAAAAAACGGCGAATTTTCGGGAGAAAAAATGTATTGCCGGGCCCTGAAAACAGACGAGTGGATAAATCCAGTTACTAAATTAAGAGAAAAAATCTCTAACACGTGATGTAACCATAAATCCTTTTTTGTGGGTCTTTGATGCCAAAACATCAATTGAAAGCAAAACGTCAGTCTGTCTGCGTCTGTCCGTCTCTCCGTCCATCTGTGAACACTACTAGCGCCTAAACAGATCGTACGATCTTTTCCAAATTGAAGAATCCCTTGTCGATGTGATTCTAGTTGAAACTTTGAGATTTTAAAAATCATTCTTTAAAATTTGAGGGTACATTACATGAAGCCGTCGGTCATTTTCAATAGTTTCTCAAAAACGACCCCAATTTTTTTCTTTAAATTCCTTCTAAGAATAGAGTAAAATACACCTATAAAGGCGACATACGTCCTATGTCCACTGTAAACTCTAAATTTTCGAAAATTGGAAAAGTTTGAATTTTTTCGGCGTTTTCCTACAACTCTAAAATTGAACACAGATTTTCCTTTCAAATGAAATGTGTTGTCCATAAATAATTCTTTCAATAAGGTCATATAATTTTTTTTTAAAATTACACAGAGACGAAAAGACACAAGAACAGACACATCAACAGACACACGAACATACAGGCTTTTCGCCGTCGTTCGATTTTTCTGTATCAACGACCCACAAAACATTGGTTTCTGGCAACACGAGTTAAACGATTTTTTTCTACATTTCACAACACAAATTAACCCTTTTTACGTTACCAGGACCCGGCATTAACAGTTTCCCCATAGATTCTCAACAATAATATTCGAATGTTGTTGAAATAATGCCTTTATTATGATTTTCCTATAGATTTGTTAAGAATACAAAGTAAAGAACAAAAGATTCTTTTCTTAATGTATTTCATTTCATATTGTTAATAAATCTCTTTTTAATATTTACTGATTATTTCACCTTTGGAATTGATTGAAAACTTTTGTTGAATAGAAACAATGAAAAACCATTTTTTTCCTTTCTGGTAACTATGTAGTAAGAAGAAAAGGTATTGTAATCATGCGCCGGGAGACGGGGATTTTTCGACAAAAACCTCTAAATTCTGATCACTGATCACGACAAAAGTAGATAAATGTTATTCTTGTATATAGTGAATTACTTCAATACGTTTGTAGACAGAATCCATGTTTTGTAAGTCCTTGTACTAAAAAATCTATTTACGACAAAACGTCTGTTTGTCCGTCTGTAGTTAACACAAGCATCTAAACGCCGCACGTTCTTTTTTAGTCAAATCTGTGATACATGACAGTTTAAAATCATCTTTGTGAGAGACAAAACTTATAATAGTTTCGGTGGTATAGCAGGTAAGCGCGCTGTTGGAGAAGCTTAGGCACGTAAGATCGAATCTCATCCACGGCGAATTATTTTTGCGGGTAGAAACAATTTTGCGGTTAATTGTATAGTTATAATCATTCGTATCCATTATAAATATCACAAAGTATGTGTTTTGAGGCGTCACTATTTATTTTAGTGTGTTAATGTCTTTAAGAATCACGTATAAATATGCCCCTATTGCGATTCTGGTTTCAGAACGTCTGCAAGCGCCCGTGTTGAGCTCTAGCGTTATCGCAACTTTCATCTGTGACGTAATTCAACCTTGGCCGTAGTCGCCGAAAGATAAGACCGGGTCGTCCACAGAGTGTTCTAAAGACGACGGCTTCTGGTTGAAAATATTTCTTAGTAAAATGAGCTATGTAGTTGCGTGGGTTTTATGCGGTTGCATTATTTTTGTGAATTTGATATCTTTGACACATGTAGAACATTTCTCTAATAAAAATCTAAGTGCAATGAATATCACGTAACTATTCTTAACGTAATAAGTGTGCTTGGACAGCGTTTTGAAAAATACCGGTGATAGCTCAGTGCGGTCGACCCAGACCTACAGACTACAGGGTTCCGAGTTCAAATCCCAGTAACGCTGGAATATTTTTACCTCCACGTGTAAAGAGAGTTACGTAATGCTGTAGGAGGAAGTGTCGAAATTTTCACAGAAAACACGTTTTGTAAGTAGCTAGTTCGAAAAAAGTGGATTGCTGGTATTGTTCTTTTATTTTCTATACACAAGGCTGTCAAAACGCTTGTTTTTTGAACCCGAAAAAGTGATTTTCCAAAACCCCTCTTTGTGAATCCGTCTTCGTGTGAGTAATTCTAGAGCCTTAAGTAAACACGATTTTCACCAAAATGGATATTCCTTGAACGATCTGGCTAATATTACGAATCTTCGAATTTGAAACGAATCTTTTAATTTTGAAGATACTTTACACCAAACCCCATCATATTTACATAATTTTCTCAAAAAGAGCTCCAATTTTTCTGTAAATCTATTCCTCGAAGCACAAGATGTTTAAAGGTGGCGTACGTTCAATTTTGGGCGAACGATCTGAATTTTCGAAAATTGCAAACAAATACCTATTAACATTGTCGAAAACAAATACTAACGCTAGAGATTTTTGTTTCATTAAATCTCTTTTTAAAAATAGATATTAAATTAATGTAAATTAAACACTCCACTCTCTCCTAGTAATGATCCACTCTTCACTAGTAATGATTGCTGCTATTGGGTCTAACCGCTTCATTATTCTTTGGAGGGCTACTGTTTTTTAAAATTTTTTTCCAACAGTTTTATCTCAAAAGTACTGGATGAGAACAGTTGATATCTGGAGTTGAAGGGATGGTGTTAGCTCCTATTGTAGGCCTGATTCCTTGTGATTCCAGTGAAAAATCAGTAACTGCACTGAAACAGTAGAAGCTCCCGTCAATTGATAATCATAAGTGAATCACCATGTACTGGGTAGCGAGGAGAACGAGGAAATCTATATAAATTGTCACCTGCTCTTTCTTTCTCAGATAAACACTTGGAGAGTTTATCAACATCAAATCGGAATTTTAGCGCCTTTGATGTAATATTAAACATAAAAAAATCCCTTCCAGTTGTCTGCGTGTTAATTTTTAGTGTATCAAAATAGCCCCGACACCCGAATTACATTAGTCTCTTAAGTTGTATCATATTAGCCCCACAAATTTGAGGCTTTATATATCATGACACGATTAATATTATTGCATTATTTTAACGCAGAAAAGAATATTAATTCTTTCTTAATGATAACCTATTTTCAAAAATATCGTGTCATAAAAAATAACGAAGTAACGCCAAAAGATTTATATCACGGCGGTAAAGTTTTTGTCTGGAAAAATTAGGCATTTTAGTTTTGATTTTTTTCCTCCCAAATATTGTTACATTCTGAGTGTTTGCTATATGGTCATTATAATAGAATATATTTCCTATCATTTGTCATTTTCTTGTTAATTTTGGACATAAATGAATAACAACTCTTAAAGTGTAATACATTAACCCCAATTTTCTACTGTATAATATTAGCCCCGACTGATCTTTATAACATTGCCGAAAAAATGAACGCTAGAGATTTTTGTTTAATGAAATCTCTTTTTCAAAATAGATCTTGTATTAAGATAAATTGAACACCCTGTTTTTTTTTAAACTGCAAATGCTTCACTTTCTTTTCGCATCGGAGAGGAGGTAACCTGGTGGTGAGGGGGAACCGTGTCAGGTGAGTTAAATTTAAAGACCCGAGTTCGAATCCCGACGAGTGGAAAATATTTTCTGCTGCAGTAGGTCTTTTCTTTTTGTTTCTTTTTTGCAGGTCCACATAGTCCGTATTGAATATTGCATAGCAATTACGAATAATACGTGAAAATATATGCTGTAGAGGCAACACTTGTTTTGAACATAAAACACATTCTAAATAGTATGTATAGTAAGAAAATCTTTATTTAAGTGAGTAAACTTAGATCATTCACTTTGATTCTCTAAATTAAAACTTGACGTAACTGAGAACAGTGTCGTCATAAGAGTTATTATGATACATATATCCTTTATTTTTAAAATCTTAGGCCCCGAAACGCGCCTCGAATTAATTATTAATATAATAGCAATAGCTATTTATATATAATATAATTTCATAATTATTTCCAAAGAACCGGAACGCCGTTCCGTCGCGTACCAACAGAAATCAAGCCTTTTATATACAGGATATTCGGGGAAGAAATGTCGAATCTTCGAAAAATAGCTGTTAAGACAATTTTAAGCTTATTTTGTCTAATAAACTACACGGATATTCCAAATGGCTAAGCCGCAATAAACATTCAAAAGTTGGTTTGGATATATGTTTTCTAGGCAACTATTTGCGTTGTAGAAGCATATAAACACTTCATTAATATCTAAATTGTTTATGATTAACAAAATAAATGAATACATTTGATCAGAAAGAAAAATTAACCTAGAAATAAAAAAGCACCCAATTTTCACAGTTCGACTGCTTTTTTATTTCTCGGTTAATTTTTTTCTGAACTAATATATTAATTTATATTGTTAATAATAAACATGTTACATGTTTCTGGTCTGTTTACATGATTCTAGAATGCAAAGTTTTGCGTAGAAATCATATTTTCAAACCAACATTTGCGTGTTTATTGCAGCTCAGCCATTCAAAATATTTATATTGTTTATTAGACAAAGTATGATTAAAATTGTTTAAACAGCTTTTTTCAAACTCTAGACGTTTCCTTCCCCGATACTCTGTATATCCATGCTTCTTTAAAACCAAACACAATAATTTGCGTACTGCAAACTAATTAATTAAACCCATGGCAGTAGAACTGTTAACATAAGTACTGTCACACATCTTTCGCAGGATAAGGAGTAAAATTTAAAGAAAAATTATAGTTCACATGAATTTTGACAAATTGCGTCTTACTTTCTATGATATTCAAATGGTAACATTATATTACAATATTCAATTGGTTAACAATTTCGGCTAAAGAGTCTTGTTTGATAATTCTCCAATTTCGTATTGTAATAAGATATCTTATGATACTCATGTCGTAAATAACTATTTGACAACTATTATGTTTAGTGTATGTGTCTAGCAGGTTTTGTATTATTCTGAGAAACTGGATCATACGAATCACGTTTACTACGTTATTCACACAGGAGCACATGAATCTCAAAAAGTATTTAATAATATAATCCTTGCTGATGAATCAACGTTTTATTGATGATTTTAATTTTGAAAATTTTCATTAGTTGGGATGTTTAAATATAGGTATCACATGTAATTACATGTCTGTTAAACACGATAGCATTATATGAAGCAAGAAACATTGTTTTTCATTTGATCATTCAACTTCATCAATCACTCAAAATTACTTTAATTTTCTCTGCTTATCGGTATTTTAATCTCAGATCTTCGATGAAGACATGAATCAAATAACATCGTAGATATTTGAGTGTTTTAAAAATAATAAAGTGAATAAATGCTTATATTTATTGAATTGGTTTTACAATAACCTGTAAAAACATGGGTTTTCTGTTGGTTTTGGGGATGTTGAAAACATTCAAATAGTAAAGGCAATGTTAAGCTGGTGACCTTTAACATTGTTTATTTGATATTTTTCTTAGGGATAGTTTATAATGGTTAAACGTTTTCAAAGAGTGCACATTAGATACCTCGAATGGCCCGTTTCCGTTTAATAAACCGCTACGTTCTCCCTGTACAGACGGTCGTGCAAAATTCAAGGTTTTGATAGATTCGTAGAATGGCGGCCAATAAACCACCTTCGAACTCTGACGATACTGAAATGTAGTCTGTGTTGGGAAGGTCATATCACTTGACCACCAAGTTCGTTCTATGTATTTTCACTGGGAAATGCTAGAGCATTGATATTTACTAAACTGTAAACAAAAGCTAAATCTCCTTGAATTGTTATAACATCTGTTTTGCTTTCTTTTAGTAATATCAACTCGTTTTACCAAATACGTGAGTTTGTTATATTTTTACACGCTACAATAATTTAATTTTACAAGTATTTATTTTCAAGCATTTAGGAATTCATGAAATTTCATTGAAACGTTCGCCAATCTAAAAACCTTTCAAATGTATATTAAATATATTAATGTTGTTTACAAATATGTATTAACAATGCGTAAATTTAGCACATAAAGCTCTGATTTGAATATTATACAATGAAATCATCAAATTAACAGTTTTAGAAAGGAATGATAAATTGAATTGAAAATATTAACTTAAAGTTTATATACGTTTATTTAGAAATTTCTATACTTGTGTAAATATTGTGATGTGTGATTCTACTCATGTGATCTTTCAAAACACAAAATTGAATATTTCTGTATTTGAAAACCTTAACACTACATTCATCCAATCCAGTGCAGTTTATAGCAAACAGCTAAGCAATATGTTTCCCTATTTTTTAATGGTAATGGTTAAACAAGAGGAACAAATAGTTTCTGACTCTTGGTGTTAACAGGGGACTTAAAAAAAATTAATAATACAGTTATTCGGTTGCTCAACATCCCTTTGATAGAAAAACAGAAACAATTGTTTGGGCGTAATGCACCTTGAAAAAATTTTTTTTCTAATCAATTTCTTTCATATTTGATAAATATATCGACTTGAAAATTGTAGGACTTAAAAGAGAATATGAAAACCAAATAAAAGTTATGCTCATACTCACCGTAAAAATACGAATTTAGCATAATTAAATTGGCCACAGAATTTGTTTACAAGCAAGTGCATTTTAAGCGTATTAGGTATGCAAAAGCGCGGCATTGGAGAACTGTTTTTTCAGTATGCCCATTCTGCTAGCGCGAATGAATTAAGCGCAAACAAATGGGGTCTACTAAGATGTTAAATTCTTATAAACAATTACATATATCTCGAGAACGAGATAGAATAGCACCGAACGGATTCCGGAATTTTGCATCACATTTAAACGCCATTCAGATTAGACAATAAAAAATTTGCAACAATTGCAAATTTATAAACAATTTCCAAATTTTGCAAATCTAAAGTGGGGAGAGTCTCCCGATGTCCCAGAACCAAAAACAGCGAATTAACAATTTTGCAACAATTTATAATTTTATAAACAAATTCGAAATATGCGTTAGAACGGCCGGGAAGGCTCCGCAAATTGTGCCTGAAATGAATATCTCAAAATAGCAGTTTGTCAGGAGTTACCAATCGATTACTAAAAGTTAGCATAATTGTTGCTAATATGATAAATATTTACTGGTCTATAGAAAATCATTCTTGACGGAAAACCCGGTTAGAAATATTTTTTTCGTCGTGGCGTACGCGCAGGCAAACTATCTCCTTCGGCAGGGAAATATGACGATATATTTCCGTGTCGTGTTAACGTAACGCCCCTCCTTTGAGACTGAGTTCTTAATGTTAATTTTTTGAAACCAATAACACGGATTGTGGTAAACCCGCTTGATTAATCAACGCGTCCCTCCCCCTGCCCTTTAAGGCCGAGGGGTGTCCAAGTTTTCGGCGCGGTGTGGAAGATAGAATTTGAACGACATTTTCCTGAAAAGAGGTATGTATTTGTAAAGGAGTTTAAGTGGTTTGGTGGTTCTGAAAGACGAATTATCACCTCAAAAAATGATATCCAAAAATATTGTTTCACTCTACATTACCAAATAGATAATATAATCTCATTAATAATAACTTTTTTTGTTGCAAGTTACACATACTGTGTACTGGACTATGCAAAACTTTGTAATAGGTTATCGCGAACACTAGCCGAATTTTTTTTGCCGTTAACGAATGTGATGCGTTGGGTGCAAAAGACACTAAAGCTTGGAAACTTCAAATTTTTATTAAACCTTCTTAATTTTTGGGTGTGTAAATGTGAGAAGAATGTGTAAATGAAGAGTTTATTAAAAAATCAAAAATTAACAATTATTCCTAGAATGAAAAACTCATTCCAAAATTAAAATTTCACGAAAACATATTTACTCATATGATGAAAATGGCGTAAAATATAAACACTTGTGTGAAATAAAAATGCATCTTTGTCTGAACGGTCTTCGCAAATGCGAATTTACAACAGGTACCTACGAAAATATAGTCGTACGAGAGAATTTATCAGATTCACTTGTGGCGCTTTGCAATAAACTACGAGGCAGTATATATAAATAATCTTGGGAGCTCGCTGCTTGCCTACCTTCGATCCTGCACCCTATTTGGAAGCACAGCGTTGATCTTTTTTCGAGCGGCAAACACTCTTTCACTATCCATCTCTCTTCCTCGTAGCCTTTCTCTCTTTCTCGCGCGCACACCCTCGTTGGGCCCGCTTCGTATTTGGCTAAGCGGAACTTCGGGGAAACGGGATCTGTAAAATGCATGACGGAATTCCGATACGAAATGCGCGCGGGAAAAATTTACTAAAAAAAAGAGAAAACGTCGAGGGAGAGGGAAGATCCGTAAATGGTGGGCCCGCCCACTCGTCAGATCAAGAGATGCTGCTCGAGATTGGTGGAAAGGAGAGGGTAGAGAGGAAATGAGGAGGGAGAAGTAAAGAGGTTCGGCCGAGAGAGATGGGGATGTATCGGATTTCCGCTGAACAGGTGGACGGTCGGATGGCTGGGAAAAGCGAAGTTTCTTGCGATGTTCAAGAGGAGTAGCATCAAACTTGGAGTGGAGTAAAGCATTAGACGCTGTTCCATTTTACAGGAAGCAACAAACGTCGATATTGAATTTCCGGTGCTCACGACACATGTTTAGCTGTGGAAACGTGTACATCTCATAAATATGCGATTGGTCTGTTCACGATTCTGTAGAAGTAGGTTTAAAAGAATTACCATTACCTTTCAGCAACTCTGCAAACATTTGAAAATATTAATATTTCAAAGAGTACTTAAAAAAATTCAATATATTCCGAATTTCTGTACAGAAAAGGCAATCTGTAATTTTAAAACAAGTTTAGATTAATTATTTTCAAAATAAAACATTTATTACTCATTATGTTAGTTACAATCTACTCATATAGTGTGTCACTAAAATTTTACGCAACACAATAACTACCGTATAAAATTGCTAAAACATTTCGTAATAAATGTTATACTTCTTGTGTTGACAATTTTAAGAAATTTAATCTACAAATATATTATTCCTAAATCCGTTTTGATTTAAATGAATTTAATAAAGCCTAAAAGTTAAATTTTAAATATTTCTCCTGTAGGATCGGAAGATTTACCGATTCCGAATAAAACCAATATTTCTAGAAGACCCTATTCGAGTCTAATAGTCTAATTTGTTGCTATTTTATTTTTGCATAAGTTAGAGCACTCGCAGAAGAATCTACATAAATGCCACATCAGCGCATGCTTTCTCTTATTATTGGTAACGTTTACGTTAAATTCTAATATTGCAATGCTTACGTTGGGAACAACGGAGAAGAATCTACATGACCAGCTCATGCTTTCCCTTATTATAGGTAACGGTTATATTCAATTCTAATATTCTTCTATTCTGTCACTGAATTGAATGAATTGTGTACTGTTCTTACAAAATTTTAAAGAAAAAATAACAAAAAATACTTAATTAGGCTGAAATTCAGGCTTAAACATATGGTGTCGATGAATAAATTGTTGAATTTGCTTAACTGGAGGTTTAAAACATATTTTAAAAATCTTTGAGATTTCATGTTCTGACCACCTAGTAGCATTTGACCAGAACCAAATAATTCAATGACGTGTTAATTATTGCTATTGAGAAGCGCGATAAATGTAAATCCCCATGGTTGCGGTTAAATAACATACTAACGTATTATATTTTAATTTGTATTTGTATGTATGCTTGATTTTTTCTTTTTGAAATCACAATGAAACTAGAAATTCTTACATCACAAAATAGTGTTTTTTAGTCATATTCTGACCAAACACCACAGAACAAATATGAAGCGGATAGTAGGGCTGTAAAAACAATGTTCTAATATCCCTAATGAAGGAGATAAAACGTAACATTGGATGCGTGTTGTAATTAAATTCCAAATAATATTCTGTCATGTCCACATAGTTATAAAACAAGATAAAGAGAATTAAATTTCATTCAATGGTATTGTGAAGTCATAACAATGTTTTAATTAATTTCAACCATAATCGTAAAAAAGTGAAATAAGCATTTGCCTAAAAATACGAACTCTAATCATCAATAGCAAGTGCTTTGGATTTTTAGGGTAGATACCCATTATTGTGAAATACGAATTTTACATTTTCATTCTTATAGTATTTCGATTATCTTAAAATAAAGATGCAAAATAGGGAATATGACCATGACTGCATCTGAGAGATCGTCCTGAAAAAACTAGGACTATTTTCTTAAGATTTCTATAAATTGTTTCCGGGATTTGTGTGAGACTGTTGGTTCTACCACGAAAATATTTACGAAATGAGTGATAAATCGATTAATAATATTGACTCAGCACCCCAAATTTCTGTCATTTTTCAGTTCTTTTACTAGAGGGCTCACTTGTTTATGGGTTTCACTCTTTATTATTCCAGTTACTCTTGCAATATTTACATCACATATTTTTATCTGGTACACCCAGGAGAAGTAGGAGGAAGAAAAAAGAGGAGGAGGAGGAAGAAGAAAAGAACAAGACGAAAACAAAGAAAAAGAAGGATTAGAAACCCCAAAAGATAAGAATAAAAAGAACAAAAAGAAGGTACAGATAGAAGAGAAAAATTAGAAGGATGAAAGAGAGGAAGAGGAGAAGAAAGAGCTTTTGATTTGGCCTAGTTCTGTGTGTTCTGTACTCACAGAATATTATATTTGGTGCATTTTTATTTCTTGTTTATTTCTAGTTGCCAAGTCCCCGCTGCACGGCGCTGTACTGGGCCCCAACAACTGGTAAGGCAATATGATTGAGAGCGTGAAATATTGGGATTTGAGGTCGAAACATTAATGATGTGCAACTTTAATGAACACGACTATTTTGTCAAATCAAATAATATTTTGAATGGCGACACATTAAAGATACACGCGTTAATTCTTAACCGAAAAATTGAAAGGGTTATGCCAAATGTAATTGAAAATGGTTAGAAAAAAAGACATTTCGAAAAAAAGAACTTTATTTCAGTACCTGGGGCTTCCCAAACGTTTCCATCAAAATCCTATAATCAATTTTTGTATAGTTCAGTAGCTGTCTTTGCATATATTTAATCATAATTAGGGCTTCAACATTTTGAAGTCCACTGCATTTATTTATAAATCAACATTCATTTGCAATACTGCATCACATCACTCTTTGCAATACTGCATCACGCTCCATAGCAACGTTTCGATAAACCTCTTGTCTCCATATTTAGTCAATATTTCCTACAAAGCCTGCTAAGGAGTATTGCATAGACTCTGTGTGTGTGTGTGTGTGTGTGTGTGTGTGTGTTGATTTATAAGTAAATGCAGTTGTCTTCAAAATATTGAAACCCTAATTTTTATTAAATATCATCGATTTTGTGTAGCATTACATAACTTTCTCTACATATCGTGTATACTAGTATAAAGTATTAGGTTTCGTTACGTTAAATAGTTTCCGGCGTTGCTGCCGGAAGTACCCCAGAAAGTATTTTAAAAAATACCACTCACAGAGTATAACAATATACTTTAGTAACTTATTATCAACCAATGAGATTCTCTGTAACCCGAAGAAAATAAACGCGATGTGCTTCTGGCTCTACCTATCAGATACTAGTAAAAACTTCTAAAAGTATTTCCGACGTTCCCTTGCAAATGTGGCTGCCCAGAATTCTCTAACTGCCGATTGAATGCTGAAACATTTCCCGCATTCCGACAATAACCGACGCATTCGGGTTTGAATGGCTGCTGCTCAGCAGATCGAACAGCCAGTCACGACATACTCATATCCTGCGTGTTTCCGAAGCAATGCAGTACGTGTCAGCTGAATTCTGAGAAAGGAACGCGAGTTGGTTATGCATGTTATTGACCCATTCCCGTCATTATTATTTTATGTCAACTTTGTTGTCATGTTGTTAAAATTATCTCACGGTTGTAAACTATATTTTAATTAGAAATACATTTTTGATTTCCCGGAGAAGAATAGATACTCTTTATTTTTACATGTGAACAAAAATCTGCTTGAATCATGTTTTTCATTGACTGAAGTACATTTGTATTCCCTCCGACATTATTGGGCTAGATTATTATCACCTGAAATATAGTGTTTCTTTAATTCCTGTGGGAACACAGTATAGCCTTAGTATCTAAGCGGTCAATAATTTTATTTGCACCAATAGGATTTCTTGCAGATATTAGCCTTTTATTCTCTCATTATGTTGTCCTCCAAACAATTTGACGACAAAGTGTTTAATTTATATCCCCTTAAGCAGATGTAATAAATGAACGTGGTGTAGTATTGAGTGAAAGATGAACCCGAAAAGTTACTGTAATATAAAAGTATATTTTTTGTTTACGACAATATTTAAAAAAATTAGCTGATGTAATGTGCATTTTGTTATTTTTTCTCCCCTATATTATTAAGTTTTTAAATTAATTCTTTCTGAAAATATAAATAATGAATTAAATCAAGTCTTTAATCATGAATTAAAACTGAGCTTCTCAGACACAGAGTTCATTTTAAAATGAATACATGTTTACTGTTGCCAGATACTATTCGTCTTTATGAAATAATTTTTGAACCAATGGAACATTACAGCGTTTGAAACATAATTTCTATCTCAACATTGTGATGTTTACTCAACAGTATAAAAATATCATTCGAAATAACTTTTAAAAAACTTTTGAATAATTCTTTAGAAATTTACGCCTTTAAACGTGAAAATAACTTGTCATCGACATACATTTGCACTAGAAATTTTCAACTCCACAGGATTGATCTGTCGACAAAATATAACAAAAAAATGACCTCGATTCTTTCTATGAAGCGACGATTCTATGAAGCGAATATTCATGACATTGAATAAATAGATTTTCTAGCCGCTTTTTATTCGAGGTAATAAAAAGACGCAAATCGCTACGCCATGTTGCTATACAGGGATTTCCGCGGTTCACGGAACATGCCACCTTTAGAAAGACTGGGGAACGGAGGTTTTAATATGCTGAGGAGAGGGTGGGCCGAAAAAGCTGACTTCAAATTAAAATTAATATTCTTTATTAAAAAGTTACTATTTTAACAAATCAATCTTCATTGAAAATATTGTAATGTAATACGGTATACATGATCAAATACTAAAAGTCACATGTGGAACTGATTAGTCTTTTCTCTGAATTATAAATTAATATTAATTTTTCAAAATTAAAATTGCGCAAACGCAAGATACATACAATTGCCTGAATTGAAACATAATAAATGTGCAGTTGAAACATTATATAAGAGAACAAACACAATGGTATGTTAATGTCATTTATTATAAAGTTTAAAAGAATTATTTTGCAAATAAAATATTTTAAGAAGTAAACTTATCGCATTCTTCGTAGATTTTTAACAATAAACCTGAGCTCGAATGTTGTTTACTTGATGTAAAGTTTTAAGATGAACACCAGCGTGATGTTATGGCATGTTTCCACGCCAATCGACAGCTGATGACATGGAGGTAGGTGTGCGCAGCGTTTCTGGGAATATACCGATCCAGGGAAATGTCATCTGCAGCACCAACGTCACTCGTATTATATACGCACGTCGCATCGCCCTCTCTTAGCCGTCCTTTCCTCCTACCCTGCCGCTACAACACGCTGTGGAGTGTTTTAATTAATGTAGACGTGGGAGAGTAGGTGTCGAAAGAAATATTGTTCGCAGGGGTCGTAATTGCTGGTTCTGAAATAATATTACTTGTTTATTTCCAGTACCATTTTAGATATTGCACTGATTGTAGCAATAATAGCCCCTGGGTGATCAACGGATGGGGCTCCTCCTTTTAGTATTTGAACAAAACGTTTCAAGTAATATGCTATTATGTTAAATGAGAAAATTTGACTTAAAAATATAAGAATGCTGTATAGCTGGTAAAAAAGTTAAAATGGTTTTATATATTTATAAATTTAAAAAATGTTTTAAATTTTACGACCCCCTATCATCTCAGGCCACGTCTGAGGTTGGGCCCCTAGGCAGCTATCTAGTTTGCGTAGACCGAAATCCGCTCTTAACACGTGAATAATATAATAAATTGCAAGAAATGATTGTTGTATTATTTTAGCATCCTTGATAACACTCCCCACCACGGCGTTGAGAAAATTTAAAATCGATTGCAATGATACACTATTCTAGCGAATTTATATGTTTTCGATTATTTTCACCGGAAAAGGTGGCTCAGGGACTGATGACAATACGGTGTCTCTGGTCGGGAGGTATTTAAGGTCACGGAACACGCCTAAACTTAATTATTAATTTAATAGGAATAAATATAAAAATAGAATATAAATTAATAATTTAAAATCGTACTTAATAAAACTTGTAACATTGGCTCTACGTGAATCTAATATTATTATTATTATTATTATTATTATTATTATTATTAATAATAATAATAATAATAATAATAATAATAATAATAATCGGAAATAAAAACTAGTTTATTAGTAAACTAGTGGTGCTACAGAATGGCCCAGACATTCTCCTAGTAAAGTTTTCTAAGTTACTTGATGTGGACTGTCTTTAGGGCCCCACCTTCTTGCCAGCTGCCATCTATCGTCACCCAAAGTTTTTTTTTCATTTTCTCAACTTTTTGGTTTCCTAACTGTAGAACAGAAATATTACTTAAATATTAAATCCTCATCCTAAATATAAAGTTTCATTAAAAAATCTGAAGCCGTTTTTAAAAAAATGGCGATTAAGCATTACTGTAAATGCCAAATTTGAAGCTCTTTTTGATAGAAATCTATTGAGTTTTCGAAAAACTTCATATAGAATCATTTAAAGTCCTTCCACTCACAAATTCAATAATGTATGCAAAATCGATGGAAATGTGCATATTAACGGCGAGAGAGAGATTAAAAAAATATTTGTATCATTTTTGAAAAAAAACAACAACGAATACACCAAAATGAATTTTGCGTCATATTAAACAGTGCAATTAGCACTATCCATTGGAAAATTTTGAAGAAAAAATTTGGGGCCGTTTTTGAGAAAATGGCCTTTGAGCGCTTGTGAAAACGCGGAATTTTGAGCTGTTTAACTCAAAATAGTGTTTTCCAGCAATTTTATGACATTATTAAAAGCAGATGTACTCATAAAATAAATAATGGAAACAAATCGCCGGTAATGTAAATATTAACGAGTGAGAAACGAGTTAAAAGAATGTTTTTGGAAATTTTGAAAAAAAAAGAATAGAACAATATGGCGTTTTGTCATCTATTATTAAAATAAATTTAAAGAAAAAAATATTATTATTATTATTATTATTATTATTATTATTAATCGGAAATAAAAACTAGTTTATTAGTAAACTAGTGGTGCTACAGAATGGCCCAGACATTCTCCTAGTAAAGTTTTCTAATTTCTAAAAGAAAATTGTGAAATAGTTCGGGGGCTTCATGTGAAGTATCACAAATTTTAAAGAATGTTTTTCAAAATTTCAAAGCTTCAACTAGAGCCTGATGGACAGGAGTTCCTTCAATTTGGAAAAGATCGTACGCACAGTTTAGGCGCTGGTGGGGTTCACAGACGGACGGATGGAAATCTATATCCTGGATTCCTTTCGTATTCCGTCGAAATACGAATCTTTTTATTTGTATTAGTAATGCTTATAAAAAATGTAGGCATATAGAATTCAATTTTTTCTAAATATCAGCAATTGACTTTCAAACATTAAACAAACTTATCAAAACAAGAAATAATTGCTTTTAAAGTATCATCATAACCTTATAAAGCTATATTTTTATTTAAGTCCTGTAGTAATCAGCAAAGACTTTGTGAGAAAGCCATTTTATCAATCCAGATATGATATTTGTTTTTCTTTTATTAAAGAAATATCAAAAGGAGATCGTTGAAAGCTTCTAGCTCCCATCGGCAGAGGAATATAAGACTCCCTCTATGCCAACGAAAAAAAGCGCGTGGAAAAATGGCCCAGTAGGATTCATCAGAGGACTAACGAGGAAAAACTCATTTCACCACTCCCGACGTAAACATGATTTCAAAAGCAGAGGAACGTAAGAGCTGTGCAACTCCGCACTCCGACGTCGGCAGAAAGGGAATCTCACAGCTGCCCCGTAAGTGCGAAACATCAACCTGCCGCGGGAAAGGAGAGGGTGTCGGCAAGGCCGGTTTCTGCAACTTTCCACGTGCTGAGTTCGGCAACGTCCTTTTCTGCACTGAATAGTAAATTTAGCCGGATTTCCGAGCGCCGGAAATGTTTTAATGAAACGCACCCTGCACCGTGGCAGCGGTAGTGGAGGCGGCGGCGGCAGCGGCGGCGGCGGCGGCGGGGGCGGCGGCGGCGGCGGCGGCGGCGGCGGCGGCGGCGGCGGCGGCGGTGGCGGTGGTGGCGGCGGTTGCGAGACGCGCTGCGTCGCGCCAAAGGTAATTTCGGCGAAAGTTGGCGCAACTAAAGAGCGCAAACGCCGCGTTTCAAATGCCGTTTGAGGCAACTGCTGCACGGGGGAGGGGTGACGGATGCTGAGTTAGGCGAAGCCGCTGGCGGGGAGGGGGATTAGGAGATGGAGAAGGATGTGGATTAAGCGGCGGAAGAAGAGACGGAACAGGTAGAGGAGCAGAAACTATTGGGGGAGGAGGTGAGATGAGGAAGAAGAGAGACATGTAAGGGAAGAGTGAGGAGTGATGCATGAGAAAACAAGAATAATAAACGAAAAGAGGGAAAGTAATAGGGCAATGTGGTTGTAGAGAAAGAGAGAAGGGAAAGGTGGGGTTTGCAAAAGGGGAAAGGACGAACTGCTGAATGCGGGGTGTGCTGAAGTGGGTGAGGTTCGGCGCTGTATGATAACGCGCGACAGTAGCTCACAAGAACAGAAACTTTTCCTTTTCAGCCGAGGCGCTACTTCCCTGTTGAGCCATGTTTGCAGTGTCTGGAAAGAGGGAAAGTTGGTGAGTCAAACTGTTCAGCAAACTGGAGAGTGCCACGATCAAAATGCTGTATTTCGAGTGGATTGTAAGAGTAAAAGAAATATCAATAAACCTCTTCTTGCTTCCGTTTATAGATGTATTCAATTGTTTTTCTTTTCAACGAAACGGATGAAATCGACGTACTAATCGACCTACATTCCTTCCACACCATATGATCTGCATTGAGAATTTAAATTGAAAAGTCGTTATTTCAGAATCTCTGTTTAGCGATCTATCTTTGTAGGTTGTATATTTTTATATTAACTGTAGTTAATGGAATGTTAAATAATCATTTTTATAGGAGAGAAGATTTTGCTATATAATACTCGTATTTAATTTTTTATGTATTGTAAAATTTCTTTTTCCACAAGTCTTCATAGATAAAATATTCATTTATAGACATAATTATTTTTTAGATTTTACTTTTTCGTATACCATGTACGTAGTATAGAGAAAGTATTGTTATAATCCGGCAAAAATCAGCGATTCAATGTAAAAAGTGAATAATTCTTCTTCTTGTGTGTACTAAATAACTTCCTCTAATACGTGTGTAGTATCCACATTCCCTGGGTTCTTTATTCCGAGAAATTGGTGTACAGCTTTCCATCTACCCGTCTATTCGTCCTTCCGTCCGTCTGTCTGTCCGTGAAGAACGGTAGCGGCAAAATCTTAAGTAGGATTTTTACCAGCATTGGCATTTCTCGATCGAACTAGGCGAAATAGCGGCCCCATACATTTGATACAAATATTTTGAAGGACAGGGGATTCGACATTTTCAAAATTTTCTCAAAAGTGGCTCCGAATTTTCGGATTTCATTTTTTGTATCGGATACAGCACTACATATACGTTTATTCCAATTTTCATTGAATTTTCTGAAGTTTCAAAAACTGAAAAAGTTGATATTTTTTATATATCCTTAACTATTTACGTTATTTATTTGATGGGAAAAAATTAAACTTAATAAATTATTTTTGCTCCAAAATCTATTCTGAGTTGAAAATGTCAATGTATTTCCAATATTAAATGGGTAATGTTTTTTCTATACTATTATTATTATTATTATTATTATTATTATTATTATTATCATTTATTAAATATTACTATCCAGTAAGTTCAGTTTTATTTCAAATGACATGTGTCTTGCTTTATTATTTTCTACGTAATCCTACATTTATTTTTCTCCCTGTAACAGACCAAACAATTTGTTCGGTAATTAGCATTGAAGAAGGTTTCACTAACTTTGTTAACAGTTGTTATTTCCACTGTAATCCTATTATTCTGCTTCGTCTTTGCTTCCGAATGGAACTGCTTGATTAAAACTCTGTTTCAATAATCTGTTTTGTGCTTTCATTCCCTAACAAGGTACTTGAGTAGGCCACAAAGCTTCTTTTCTTTCCGTGAACAACAAACTTCTTATCTTCATTAGTGTGTGATTAATAGGAAACTTTAGGAAGGAACATTTTGCAAATTAAGCTTTCATTAAGTAGATTCGGAGGGATCGGCGTCTTTTGTTGCTCGACAAAATCAAATATTTTATCTTAAAGTCTGTGAGAGTTGCTCGTGAATAGGGACCATTATGGCAGGGTTGGAGTTACTTAAAAGAAATTCTCTGGTTCCACTCATTCTAAAAATACCAGTCAAATGCTGGTTTTATGACGAACTTACGGAAGATATGGTATGCCCTCACGCGCAAATTTGTGCTCATACGTGTGCGAGAGTTCATATTTCTTGTGTGGTATACGTTAAGGATATAATTTAGAAATACTGTATGAGATCATAATATAAAATCTTACATGATGAACATACCATTACACTGTTTGTCGTTTCAAACGTAGCATATTTAATAAATGTGAATTCTGACGAGTTTATTAATTTCTACCATCTGAATCTATAATTGCTTCATAATAATTATGTAAATGTGGGTGAGAGAAAACTAGGGTCTCTGTTGGTAAGGGGTCACTTTACAGGCCTGTGCCCCCCAGTGCGCGGGCTCGATCCCAGCCGAAGTGCCCGAATTTTCGGAGTGCGGAAAATCCACAGTAGTCATGTGGCAAGTAAAAGAACCCTGGCGGAATGCCCGGTGAAATTAAATCCCTTCGACAACATTCGCCCTAACGTGATATCACTTTCCCCCAGACAGAACGGATGTAGTAACTGAGACCGACATCGGCGGAGAAAGTAAGAGTCATATCTCAGGCGTATTAGGGAACCACCCGCGAGGTGCGCCTGCTCGATAAGATCCTCGTGTAGGAGGTAGGCTTCTAAGGAAGTCTGGGTTGATAACTCAGGGAAGGCAACGGGAAATCACCCTGAGTATTTCCTCCCAAGAAAACCCATCAAGGGTCATCTAACTTCCCTATGTGGAATATAGGACCAAAGAAAAAGAGAGAAAACTATCAATAATTGCACATGCGTTTTAAAGGAATTGTCACTTGTGTCAATTGAATCGAATTGTCACTCTTTAAAATATTCGGAAATGATTTTTTTTAGTAAACGCCTAATTTTAGCTGCATTTCCTTTATATTTTGGATTTCCATTCTAAGTATATATTATTTTAATGATGGCGCACGCTCTGTACATAAATAATTTTTTATCATTGCTCAGATCGAGTGAAATAACATAAATTCGAACTTATGATAACATGTGTGTTCAACAACACTACTAGGGTCGTTATAAAACTGTTTTATGTCAATATACTTTATGCACATGAAACAAGAAATCACATCCCTTAGAAAGGGAAAGAAGATAAGTGAAAAAGATAGAAGAAGATAAAAGAGAATAAGGGAAAGAAGGAAAGTAAGATTATAAGCTGTTGTCGATAACTCATAGTTTGAATTCAAAAAATAAAATAAAATAAAAATGTTATAGAAGTTTGTTGTCGTTCGAAATCGCATGAAACCTCTCTCTGTTGTCCTGCGCTGTACTAATGAATATTCTCCACCTTATCAAATCAGAAGAGTTTAATGTTAAATGAGTACTTAATTCTAAGAATTTTATGGTGCACTACACTCTAAACTGGGAGTGATCCCGTAGAAACGGGGCAGTTAATAAATCCTTATCGAGAAGGAATTTCAGTAGCTACACGGAGCACAATATCACGCAGTTCCTGACCTAGCAACGGCGCGCTAATATCGCTTAAGATAGACCGTGTAATGACATCGAAATCTTATTACCCAAGCAATCTGCCTCTCATTACGGAACGGATAATGCAAGACATATTGATGAAGGAAATAGGCAATTATCGTGATCGCGCAGGGGCCGTGTATTTCCGTTGGCTGGCCTGTTGGCCGGCCGGTTGGCTGCCTGGGCATCTTGTGCCGAGGCGACTGCCTCATCCCTCCGTCCGGGCCCTTCGACCCCTCCGGACCCCCGCTGCGCCGCCCTTTGGTTCCCCTCTGCCCTCCCTGCCTCCCCACCGGTTCTCGACCTGTCATCTAACTCGCCACCGTCCGGGGCTACCCAACGGGAGACCATGCCGCAACCATTAACCTGGTTCCAAACGTTGGAGAAAGAGGACGCACCACTGGTAGAAAATGAGCGTAATGATTAGAGATTATCGCTAGTAAAATTTTGAAATGTGATAACTGATAAGTTTACTGTTGCTTGATGTGAAGTTTCTTGTGTAAAAAGTTAGATTAAATTAGGAATTCAATTTACATAATTATCAGTGAACAAATATGTTTTCATTCTTATTTTTTCCCGCGGTAGCTAGTTTATTATTTTTATATCTAAACCATTTTTATTTTATCTGCACTTTAGATTTTATCTAATCAACACCTTTCCGCACGAGGACAAAATTTCCTACTATTACTACAGATTAAACGTTTCAATTTTATTGACATGTTTATAGTAGCATGTATTGCCTATGACACTTTTACACTTACACCGCCTCTCCCAAAATGTACTATCAACTTCACTTATGGCAATTTCTTAGATCATACTAAGATTACAGATTATATTAATTCCATGCTGTGTTACTGACTGATGTCATTATTCTAAATGAAACAAAACATAAGAAAGTGAGACTAGTACGCCCTGGCATCAGTAAAAAGAATATCACAAAAGAAGGTTTTAAAATGAAATGCTTCCGATTCCCATGTCAAATGATGCCATATATACAATAATACATTATGAAACTATGATGTAATGATGGGTATTAATACCTAAGTGTGATATACACACGAGTGTATTAATACCCATTACATCGAGTTTCATATTCAGACGGAGGTATGTGCCTGGTACCTTTTTATTTGTTATTCTCCCTAAAATTCCGCTTTTTCTTTCACCCGACAATAGCCCGAAGAGTGTACCAAAGTTGCCCCGTCATGATACAATTTATAAATAGGTTTGATGGACCGTCTACACAGATATTCGGTGATGACAAATTTACGTAAGTTAATTTTCCTTACGTGGGTTTAGAAATTCTTTTTGTTAATCATCAGGGATAATAATATGTACTTAAAGTTAACAACATTTGCAACCATATTATATGCAGAACATACACAGTACATCGAAAAATGAATTGATAAATACAACAATTTTGAATAACAAAATATTTTAATGAAAGCCTTATCATTGCTGTGAACGGTTTTGTTTCTAAGTCCCTTCCCCTGTATGCATGCCCATTATCATTTTTAAGTCCTATCCAGAAATTCTTAATTTATTACACAATTTTATCTTTCTAAACGAAAAATAATTTACTGGTCACCTGTTAATTAATTTACTTTCGGGTATCTTCTGCCTGCTTGATCGGCGTCCAGTAATCCATTGCAAGTTCCATTTCTCGTCCCGAACAATGGCATCTGCTTCCTCCACACACACGCGATTATATTTCCATGTTCACTACTAATATCTTCAGCCTCCGTCCCTCTTCTCGTCAAAAGCTCGTCTGCACCGTTTCTTTATTTTACGCGCTCCTCATCTGTCTCCTTCTCTGCGCGATATCGTCTCCAAACTAGTTTCTCTTCCGCCCCTAGCGCGTAGGCCATTTCCCTTTCTAGCACATATTCTAATTTTTGATTGGTCACTGCCACTCTAGCACTGTACTTGTTTATTCTTTGGTTCTTGCTTCGTAATGATTTTCATAATTTATTTTCACATTAACGGAAATTGATCACGGGTCCTTTCACTGTTTTTATTTACCAATTATTTTTTATTTTTCCCCACATTCATTTATGTTGCCATTCACTTATTCTTTGCTATTCGAATCTTTACTTCTCTTCTGTCACCCATTGTTGCTGACGTCCTGTTTATATATTTATTCGAATGTATTCGTTACTATGAACACACTCTCATGATAACTTATCACAATACTTTAATTTTTCTACGTCTTATGGTAACTTTTATAAGTTAAACTTTCACATTGAATGGTTTCGTATCAATTGACATGCAAGATTCAGCCAAGGCTACCTAGCAGACAGATCCGTATCCTACCCACAGCAGGTGGATTTATTTGAATCTAATCTCTCAAACCTCAAACTAAACATAAATTCCCGGATCACTATCATTTACATAATATCCTGTCTATGCTGAAAATCCGATCGCACCTTACCAACCGCTTACACAGCTTTTCTAGAGAATCTTCTCTTGCGTCTTTCTAAAAGATCACGGCCATCCAATGCCCTCTTCACACCTTCTGCACATGTGTTCGTGGCCGTGTCCATCTGCACAGCGTTATGACACCACGAATGGAATATTAAACTTTGTTGATCGGTTGTCCTAACAACGCGCAACATTCTTTGACTTTCGAGTTTGAAACACTGCCATTGTTCCAACGTTGAATGCTGATTATATCATTTAAACTAAACCCAGGGTTCTTTGCTTATGACAGTAGCCATCTGATCTTTCGTTAATTGTAAGCGAAGAGATGCGAAAATGTCACATAACCCACGAGTTCACCAACGCATAAAAAACAATTGGTGGCTCGGTCGCGAAGCTCAGCCAAACGCAATAACGTAATATTCTTGCGTGCGTGCGGGGAGTCGGAGATTGCGTGTAGCATGCGCACGACCGCGCGTTGCCTGGCAACGGCATGCTTCCGCAGTCGGCGCCACCCGTCCCACAAAGCGCCCGTGATCACGTCGCAGGCGTTGCTGACGAACAAACAAACAAATAAACAGATGGTGGCTGCCCGATCCGAATCTGACGGGCAGATCAGCGCCGCTGTGTGGTGGCAAGAGCATGGGAGAGAAGTGTTAGGTTGGATACAGTAGTTGGCGGGTATATCCAATTATAGTGCGAGTGAGTGAGTTGACATTATGTGATTAGGTGAGAAGGAGGGACTAAAAGGAAGCGGTAAAATGTCTTTGCAAATGAGTGAGTTGGAGGACGACTGTTTCGTAGCATAAGTGATTTTGAGGATGGGTGATTTTCAGGGTGGGTAATTTGCTGGGTATACGATATGTGGATTGCGTTATTTGCAAGGTAGGTGATTTTTCGGGGTGTGTAATTGGCAAGGTATATGATTTGTGGATAGGGTGGTTGGTTTTCAGAGTGGGTGGTTTTCAGGGTGGGTAATCTTCAGGGTGAGTGATTTTTCCGGGTGTGTGATTTTTCAGGGTGGGTGATTTTTAGTGTGGGTGATTTTCGGGGTGACTTACAGTATGGTCGATATGATGAAAGGAAAATTGGCGAATAGGTTGACTTAGTGTATGGGTGTTGTTATAATAGATGAGTGATTTGGAGAAAGGGTGATTTTCACATAATCTCAATCAGCGTGCCGTCACCAAGGCAACGGCGTGATGTTGCAATTGGCGTCACACGACAGCATCCGCCGCGATTCCGACCGTCACCGACGCCGCTCAAACAAATAAACATACGGGAGACTGAGATGGGTTTCAAACGCGAGCGGACAAACACTGCTACCTGGTGACCTGCGTGAGAGAGAGTGAACACTGGCGTCGCTAACAGAGAGGACGGAGAACATGCCCCCTCCGCAAATATTTTCAAATACATCCAATAGTTTAATTATAATTTCACTTTTTTTACGGAAGACTTTTCAGCTTAATATATTATAATGACGATAATTATTTGTTTAAACCATTTTGAACTGGCAAAGCTCCCAGCATGCTGCGAACCTGCATTTTCATGTATAACGAAGAGAACCAATAACTTCAATAACCACAATGCTTGCTATCACTTTTCCTCAAACCGCCACCATCGTCTCCGTGCCAACATTTTATAAGATTGTTGCCAGGGAATATTATTGAATTCAAGAAGAGCTTCTACTTAACATTTTTTTTAATCTTCCAATCAACTTTCACTTCAATAAATGAATAAAATAACGCCTCGGCTAAAACTGAACTTCCTTCGAGGTTCATACTTCTTTTGTTGTTCCGTCAGAGATATCCAAGAGAGTGATGTTAGAATAAAATGACTGGGCAGACTGACTTTCACACGAGAGAACGAATGGTCAAGTCGGCATGTGAGTGTGAGAAGGGAAAGCTAATGCATTGAGAGCGGGAGAGTTGGCGGGTGACGGCTGAGTGTGTTAGCAGACGGGAGATACGTTGGATGAATGATTTCACAGTTAGGTGATTCGACAAGTGGATGGGTTTGCAGTTGGAATGAATGAATGAATGAATGCCTTATTTTACGTGGCGAGACTCAGGCCATGAGGCCTGCTCTTCCGTCTGACCACGCAAATTTCGTTACGCTCCTTTCACCTCCTAGGGGACAAAGAAGGTATTACTTGGGTGACGAAACAGGCAATTTGAATTTAGCTCAGAGCCTTCATTTAGGCCTGAGGATCTTTTACATGCAGTAAATCTACTAACATGGGACAGCCGGCTTTACTTCACCTCCAAAGGAAGGAGTATGAAGGATTTTTTCGCAGTTCCGGACTGATATTTTACTGGATGGGTAAAATGGAGTCGTGTGAATTACGCACGAAAACTCGTCGTCAAGGCAACGACGAGGGTTCGCATTTGACGTCTCGTCCTGCGGCGGTTTCGTGAGCTCGGTGATGGTGCAGGCGACATAGAAAGGAAAACAAATAAACAGATCGCACACTGTGGAGTTTTAATATAAACTAGTGAAAACCCGTCAAAATTTGACGGTGAGATCTGAGATAAATATAAAATACTGTACCCAGACTAATGTTCACAATATACTGCATTGTTTGGATCTTGAGGGTATAAGGAAGATATTCTGTGATGAGTTCCCAAAATTTTGAACACGTATGGTCCATGACCAGATGGCAATGCAATATCGGCACAAAAGATATAGCACTATTATACTGAAGGATATTATTTCTAAAGTTTTTTGATGTGTCATCATCTCCTATAAACAACTGTTTGATTTCTACTGGCATATTGCTCGAAAGTATACTTATTTTCCCATTTAAGCAACACAGAGTAAATCGTTTGCAGAATTTCTCTCATATGGAAAGTACAAAGCAGAACAAAACTGACATTTCATACACAATGACCCAATAGAAAACGAAATGACCTCACTATCACGACACCTACGCTGACTTCCTCTTTCCCTGCGTTCAGTACGTTTGCGTCTTTTGGGGCGCGTGGACAACGATTCGGAATTCGACATAACCTGTAAACAACTTCACTACTTCAGTACAACCGAGCAAAACCCACTGTGCGAATGGTCTCTACAAATTACACCACACAATCAAATACATGCAAACTGTCAACACCACAATGCAATTATTACACTGAAACAAAACCTTGACGATTTGTAAACAAATCTCAACAATCAAAACAAAACATCAAGCAGCGTGGACTCACATCTATGGACTCATGTATATCGATTTTGAAACTGCCACCCTTTGAAAGAAAACAATTGACTATTGATAAGCGTATTATTAAAGAATGATTTAATTAATTAATTTACACCTTAAATGTTGGTGAATCAACACAAACAATATCTGATAACACATATAGGGATTATATTCTTTCATTTAAAAGAAAAAATACAACAATCGGTTCAGTAGAAGCTCTAAACGAAGCCATGGCAGAATACCTTATTTTTTTAAATATATAGATAGACGCGGAGATCGCTGTCCGCTGGCATCACCCCTGCCGTTTCGGGTAACAGGCGCCACCGACAGGACAGACAACGATAATGTGAGATTGCAGTTGAGTGAGGAATTCATACGCAGATAAGCTCGCGCTTAAGGTTTAAGGGGTTACAAGCCTGGCGTGTAAGTGAATGCGAAAGGTAAGTAGTGACGGATGAGTGAAATTGCGAGTGAGTGTGTTAGGAAACTAGTGAAAGAATGTGCTTGCGGAGAAGTGTAGAGTTGGTCGGTTGTGAGAACAAATTGTTGGGTGGGAGAGTTGCTGCTTCAGATGAATGACGGATCAACTTTCAGATGAGTGTTACAGAATTAAAATGTTAGCGGCCGGTTGAGATGGCGTTTGTAAACGTATTAGTCTCGCGTCCTTGTTCGTGAAGAATCGCAGAACACGATATTCGTGCGTGCATGACCGTTCGCTATCAAGACATCAGCGTGCTGTAGAAATCGGCGTTACCGATTTACAAAGAGCACGACGCAGGTTTCGGAAGGAGTGATGGCAAATTTTACCAAAACATCGTCATATCGATGTTTCGATACATTCCTAAGGGGTTTTCGATGTCGATAAAAACATCGACCAAAACATCGATGTTTAAAACAGCGATGTTTTAATTATAGACTAATAAGCGTGCTATTTTCCTATCCACATTTAATTACAGTGAGTGTAAAATTATAGAAATATTTTATCATTTGGTAACCAGCATGTTAGTAGTGTGTTAATAAAATTATTATCAAGTATAAAGAATGAAATTAACAATAAAGAACATTGTGTTTCGCTACTTTACCCTTTAGTCACTACATACACCATCGAAGTAAAACTATCTAAAATTCCCTCGGAGTGCACAGGTGAAATGTGCAGCAAGATAAAGAGTATGACGGAAAACAACGATATTGCTGTTGATTACTGCTACTCTAGAACGTCACGTGCCTAAACCCCTTTATTTCAAAAATAAATAAATAAAAAATAAAAAACATCCATATTTTTGTAACAATATATCGATGTAAAGAAAACATCGAAAGCAAAATATCAATGTTAATATATAGATGTTTCTGGTTAAAAACACTGATGTTTTTCTGCCGTCCCTATTCGGAAGACACAGTAAAAAACTGATCATCGGATGTCTTCGTTGATCCAAAACAGACAACGAACAAAGGAATGTTGTGATTAGAAGTGTCACCGAGTGAAGACCTGTTGGGGTAAACGGACGGAAGAGTAGAAGTGAACAATGAGACGAGCAGATATGACAAAAATTGAGTGAGAAGAGTGTCTGTGCAAGAAAGAAGGGGGATGGATTGACGATTGGGAGGAATGGCAGGTAGCATTCCAGCGAATGGCGGTCTCGGTTACCGAGGTCTCGGCGTGCGGAATGGGGGTTGTGTAGGCAGATCGGTACATTTGCGTATGTGCTATTTCCCCGCGCCGTAGAGTGCGCAGAGTGTTTGTGGGTAGGAGGGAGAGTGAGGAGAGAATGTTTTAACTGTCTCTCTCGTTTGGTGGTCGTATCGATCGCTGTTCTCTGCTCTTGAAGCCAGATATCATGACAGAGAGCGAGGACGAGTAGGTTGTAGTGGCAGGCAAGGGTAGCACTCATCCTCTGCGGTTGTTTACCAGCTCCCATGCAATATCCCGCTACACCCAGCACGGTGCTGGTCGACGGTTACGAACGTACATTCTCGTAAAGTAAAGTTTTTCCTTCAGTGTGTTTTATTTCACTTCACGCATTTTATGGCAAATAAAAAGCAATGGATAAACTGACCCACACTTCTATTTGAGTAAGAACGCATTATCAACTTATGGATATCATGTATTTAGTAAGAATAAAATGTGTACAACATTATTTGTATTATAATAAGTCCTAAGGAATACTTTTGACTGATGATTACACACACCCGATACTTACTATTTAATTTTTTTGTTTCTGTATCAATTTATTTTGTGTGGTATTTATTTACAAGTTTTTGTTATAGAAAGAGGTATATTTAACTATTTTCTATCTTTTTTATATTTTCAAAATTATAAGTTTTTCTGTGATGGAAAAATAAAGAAAACTACACCTGATGCATAGTACATGCGATGTGTATTAGATGCTAAAAAAGTATTATTTTGTTGAAAATGGATGTTGTAGTAAAACATGTGGCGAGGATATAAATTGTTTTATGGCAACGTGAAAAGAAAATGAGATGGTCAAAGGGATTACTCCAGTAGTTAAGAGTTAAGTTGAACACACGAATGTATTATGTACTGTATCAGATGCAGTGAAAGAGGTGAGGTGCTGCTTTATCTCGAAGGTAATTGTGCGCACTAGGTATTGTGCTACTATACATAGACCATTGTTGTTTTCTTGTGAAATGATATGTACCGTACCTGCGTGGCAGGATTGAACGCCGTCTCTGTATGACCTAAGGGCAATGTATTCTAATCTTGCGATGTAGCCAAATATATTTTCTATCCTTTAATAAATTAGTCAATACAATCTCTATAAAATATGAGACGCTTGAAAATTGACAGTGAACTGCCGTATGACACACGGGACTTCACAAGGTCTCTTCACTAGTTTTGTTTTATTTCAGTATTTGCCAAGAAAATTGTCACGATGTAAATTGCGGTACTTAATTGCGGTTATGAGTTGTCATGAATAAAATTGGTGCGTAGAACTGTAACAGTTATATCAAGTTATTAGAGATTTCCTGGACTTGAAAGGTATTTTGTAGATTGCGTTCATTTTACAAAGCCTCTCAGTTGAGCTGAGAAAAACGCATTCTATTATCGGTAGTTCTCGTTAGCTTACATTAGCAATCGTGGAGGCCTAGCGTATTATTTACTTGCGAGTAAAATCTATACGCACGTCTCTGGCACGGATCGGAAATATCTGTACAGCTCATTCTCGGCAGCATTGGTCGAGCGTTCTCTGCGCGCAGTTTGCTGGTAGTTTTGATGCAAGTTTACTGGTAGTTTAGATGCCAGTTTGCTGGTATTTTAGATGCCAGTTCGCTGGTAGTTTAGATGACAGTTTGCTGGTAGTTTAGATGACAGTTTGCTTATAGTTTAGATGCCAGTTCGCTGGTAGTTTAGATGCCAGTTCGCTGGTAGTTTAGATGCCAGTTTGCTGGTAGTTTAGATGCTAGTTTGCTGGTAGTTTAGATGCCAGTTTGCTGGTAGTTTTGATGCCAGTTCGCTGGTAGATTAGATACCAGTTTGCTGGTAGATTAGATGACAGTTTGCTGGTAGTTTAGATGCCAGTTTGCTGGTAGTTTAGATGCCAGTTCGCTGGTAGTTTAGATGCCAGTTCGCTGGTAGATTAGATACCAGTTTGCTGGTAGATTAGATGACAGTTTGCTGGTAGTTTATATGCCAGTTCGCTGGTAGTTTAGATGCCAGTTCGCTGGTAGATTAGATACCAGTTTGCTGGTAGATTAGATGACAGTTTGCTGGTAGTTTATATGTCAGTTCGCTGGTAGTTTAGATGCCAGTTCGCTGGTAGATTAGATACCAGTTTGCTGGTAGATTAGATGACAGTTTGCTGGTAGTTTAGATGCCAGTTTGCTGGTAGTTGAGATGCCAGTTCGCTGGTAGTTTAGATGCCAGTTTGCTGGTAGTTTAGATGCGATTCGATCGTGAGACGCATCGTGTGATATTTGCAAAGGAGAAAATGATTTATTATAGAAATTTAATTAATTTTTATTGTTAAAATAATTTTCAAAACGATGCATCTTTTTCGTGTGAGTTTAGTTTCGATTAAACAGCTATGAAGAATTTTGTGACTTGCGTTGTGCGATCTAAACGCGAAGAAGTTTGTAACGTGTGAAGATTCAGGAGTTAGAGTGAAATTTGGACCTCTCTCAGTTTCATAACTGTATTTCACTCTGTTCTTTCAATAAACTTATTGACAAAATTTGTAGCAAATTTTTGAGAAAATTCTGATAATATCCTAGAGGTGTCATGTGCAGTACCCCGAAACTTTAAATAATTCTTTCCAAAAGTGCAGAACTTTATGAGGGCCTTATCGATTGGAGAATATTCATTTTGGTAACAATTATACGAATATTTCAGGTGCTAGAGTTGATCACAGATGGACGGACGAACTGTCGGTCGATTTTGAAAAAAAAAGTAGCTTTTTCGCTATCAACTAACCACAAAGCGTGAATTCTCACTACGCTCTTTATTACATAAAGTAATATACTACATTTAGGAGCAAAACAATCCCCTTCATCGAAATCAGGGAGCCATAAAACGAGTTTATCTGTCAAAAACGAGTTTATCTGTCAAAAACGAGCACTTTTCGCCATAACTTTACGTAATGTTCTCTACACTAAGTATATTACCTATACACGTACGTAAACGCGGAAGTAAAGAATTGTCGAAAATCAACTTCTTGTGACACTGTTTATCAAAATTATGGAGTATGTTTCACAAATGAGAAGAAAAAATGTTATATTATCTCAGTATTAGCTTATTTTTGTTTCTCCTCCACCTCAATTTAATTTTATAATTATACCTTTTTTGGAATATTCGAACTTTTCACTGATATTGTAAATGTTATGTTTTTCCATACAATTGTGGCATGATAGGGGGTCGCTGATGACGTAGATGTTATAAAGCGACCTTAAATAAATTTAAAAAACCTCTTCACTAGATTTTATTTCTCCTCTTTTCTTTCTTATTTCCCTTTAGCAAAATCCTTTACTAGAATAAACAGTTGTATTTGTATTTATACTATTTTTCTTTCATTTGTGCTTTGTATACCGTGCACAGCGTACTGTTTCTCCCTTTAATCTCCAAGAACTTACCAAGAATCGAATGCTGTTGATCTTGTTATTTTCTACATCTAAATGCAGCTAGAGCGCAGTCCCGGCAACTAACTAATCTGGCCTTGTATCTTACTTTAGTATTGAAAATATTTTACATGCTATTTCAATACCTCGTTCGAGTCTAAAAGGAAAATATTTTCGACGAAAAATCGGAGCCGACATATAGTGACGTGTGCTTGGCTTTCCCTCAGCATTCGATATTTAAATATTGAGGTAAATATTTTAAATTAAAAAAATTAATTTCAGTTATGATTACTTAATAAAAAATTACTACAAAACTACATAGACATAAAACTACTTAAATTACTACAAAACTACATAAACAAGTCTCAGCTCCGCAAAAAATATAATTCACGATTTGGGTTGGAATATTTATTTCATTTAAGTCTAATTAATTAGCTTTCGTTTAAAAACTCTTGCAAGTATCAATGATGTCTCGCGAGAATATTGTGTTGTTGATCCAGTCTGCGATAATTAAGTGAATAAAATTGAACATATTCTAGAGAGGAAACCAGTTGGTGGACTTGTCGAAACAGTGCATTAGGCACGTGTTCTTGCTATCGTTATGAAGTAGCGAATATTGTCAGCGGTATAATTCTTAATGAGAAAGGTTTTCCTCGCGTCTGTTAGGGGCACTAATCCGAGCGCTCGTAAATGACTTGACGTTCCATTTCATTAGTTCACTGCTACAAACAGTAAAAGTGAAATTTTCAGAATACTTCGGCCAAAGTGGAGGGCTATATTTTCCGTTCGGTAAGCGAAGTTTCTCCTTTTGCTGTGATCGGTAGCAATTGTAATACGAAGGAAATTATAAGGTTCAAACCACTGCAACCCTGGAATTTATAAGCTACGTGAACTAACTTCTTTTTGCGACGTACTTTTAATCCAATGCCTTTTCAACATGTGTGTAACTGTTTAGGGTATATCGACACCTCTCTAAAAGTTAATGAAATCTAACAGGTCTCTCTCGGCTACCACCGTTTTCCGCAGCTGGAATGCCATTTTCCCCTACCCACAATATTATTTTCAAATGAAAAGTGTAACTTTTCAAAGACTATTTAAAATAAACGTTTCAATAACGCTTTCCTACCACTTCCCGCTCGAAGCATCATTTCTCATTTACAATGGCACCGACTGCCCCTCTCATATCCCCTCCACTTTTCAAGTATTCTAAGTGAGTTATTGATTAGGAATTGCACTTTTGATGAGAAGTCGTGGAATCATGAAGCACCCACCCCCGGCTGTCACCGGCGGTAGCGGCCATGCCAATGAAAACTTGATTCTCTTCTAATGTGGCGTAATGCTCGTCACCCTAATTACCTCCCGCTCTACAGCGTCACGCATTTCGAAGCGGATGATTGGCATCCCACTCCCAAGAATGAATGCTGCACCACTGACTGGTTTGCTTCCCGCTCGAGACTTCATTTCTTTAATCAATCTCTGCCTCCCACATCATCTCTTCAGAGTACAGCAATTTTACTGCAGCGTGTGACTTAATATTTCAGAACAACGGTTGTTGTCAATCGTTCACTTTTTACAAATATTTTTTATATTTTTACTACTTTTCGGATTAACATGGCGTTATTTTGTAAGTTCTTCTGTGTCTCGTTTGAATGATTATATTGTCAATTTCATATTTTCTATTAAGTTCTGCATGAGTGGTGAACAAACTGGTACAGAGTCACTTACGTTTTACGGACCTTCAAAAGGTATTTATTTTTGTATTAAAAATGTTGCTTATACTTCTAGTTCTTAATTTTATTTTGTAATATATTTCTCTTAAAAAACGGTTTTATTACATTAAACTATTTTTAGTAAACTAGTATTGAATGAAGTAACGATGATCGTGTCCTATATTATTTCAGTAGTATACATACCTTTTGCGGCTCTCAAAAGCTACCAATCTTTATAAATGAGGTCTCTAAAGAAAGAGAATTTCACGGAGACGTGACGAATGGCAATTTGACTTTAAAAATATGAAGGATTTATTTTAAAAAAACGCATCTAAATATTCATATCAAATGCAACCGCAACACAAGGATATACTTTTGAATTTATATAATTAAATAATCGCTAAACAAAGCTTGTTAGTGCCTTCAAAACAAAACTTTTGAAGCCGAAGGCTCAAAGAAACGTTCCTTACGCCGTACTCTACAGGATCAGATCTTCTTGAACAATCTATGTATTTTTTCTCGTTCGACGCTTCTCGGTCCTACCCTATCTGATCAGAGCCTGTAGAATCGGCAACTGCATGTGAAATTAAACTTGATTTTCTACGCGATTGAGTTACACGGGTGTACCTCTCTGCTCGGTAATAATGTTAAATAAGAATAGTTTGTATTCACAAGGCTGTATTGAATTGTTATCAATTAAAGGAGACATATAAAACAACTCAAGGAGAATAAGAGGGCCTTGAAGAAAAAGATATATTACTAGCTTCATATGAGAATGGGATAATAGGAAAGGGAGGGGTTTAACGCGCGAGAGTTCTCGCATGGGTATGCTAGTTTATGAATTATTTCTTTAGTATTTCAATAGATTGACTGATAAGTTTAATATTTTCGGTTATTTTATGGTTTCCAAGTTGTTGACTCGTGTTGATTTGTAATGAAAGTGTATTGTAACCGGGGACCGGGGGCGGTAGCTCAGTGCACCAACTGATGTCACTGCAGCGCCTCTGACCGCGAGGTCCTAGGGTCGAGTCCTGACGGCGGCAGGATGTTCGACACTATCTTTTCAGCTAGGTCGAATTCAGTCGCTGTCTGGAGGAGAATTCTTGCGGCCGGCTGCTCTGATCGGTAGGTTTCTGTGGTTTCTCCGCTCAACACCAGGCGAATGCCGGAGCAGTACCCTACCAAACGGGCCACGGACCGCGCGCGATCTGTCCTTCCCATTCCTTGTCCTATCTTCTTCCCTAACACACACACTTACACTAACATGCACTACACTACCACATATTCCGGGAGACCGGTCGGGAGCTTAGAGATTGTCCCGGCTGGGGCGGTGCCTCGCTGGTGGGAGAGTCGTGGTTAGGGGGAAACCTCACTAGCCGACGGTAGGTCGGCGCCGGATCACGCTATCCAGCGGGGGATGATCACCGCCATCTCCCGAGAAAAAAACATGCACTACACTAACGGGACTAATGACCAGAGCAGTTGACGCGCCCGGAAACATGAATAAATCAATCAATCAGTAACCGTGGAAATGGAAAAGACCCCTGGGCCACTAGCGGTACGCGTGGACATCTGACCAGAGCAGGATTAAAAATTACTTCTTCAGAGCCGCTCGTAGTCAAACGTGCCTGTGACGACATGACAACAGCACAATTGCTAAGGTTTTCTATTATGACTACGTGGTTGACAAAAAGAGAAAATTTGTTATTCAGAAGACGGTTTAGAATTCAACAAGGATGCACGTACATATATCGTCTGAAAGTCTACAAGCTCATGTCAAGGATATTGTTGTTATTGAAGACCAATATATAGCAACTGTTACTGAATAACGTTTTTTTATTTATTAAGAGACTTAAATATACGAAAGTTGGGGCAGAAATCATGGCAACTATTTTTTTCTTAAACGAAATGTTATCGGATCGCACAATTTAATTTGTAGCGTGAAAGAAACGCCGCAGTAGGGTAATTTCTCATCAACAGATGGTTCTGTGAGTGTCTCTATTAGCACAGGGAGGAACCTGAAATAAGTTCTCCGACCACCGCCATCCTAGATGTATGTAACATGTTTCCAGCAAATCAGCCGTTGTCCGTGGGAGAAGTATCCGAGAATGTTACAGGGAATTGATAGAAGCTCTTTGCGAGTAATGCCCTTTCATACCGGACAGTCTCGTATTACGCAGGAGAGTTTCTACGAGCACGCGTACCGACACATTATCAGCAACGCACGTGACGACCTATGAGTGTGTAGACCGATGTGACACGTGCGGTAATCAAGCATCTGCCCAATCGGGACTTTACAACGGGTATGTAATGCTTAAGAATGTGAACTCGTGTATGCTAAAAGGCTTTGCAACATGAAACCAGTATTGTCATTTCAAACACACCAATGAATTTGATAAACACAATTTTGGTGTGACGTTAGCCTCAACTTAAATATTCATGCACTCAGTTTTTACCTTGCCCTTTCATACGTATATTTCACATTTTCCATCCGTGCTCATATTCTTGGGAAAATTCTTATACCCCAACCCTCGTATTTGGTAATTTAGATTTTTATTGACGATGTAGTAAGCCTCTGAGATGGCTGATGGGCAGCGTACTAGCTTCCTGTTCTGTGGTCCCGGCTTCGATTCCCGGTCGAGGCAAAAATAGAGTTGTAGCTTTCCTTTAAAATGATCCCAGTGTCTGTAGCTGTGGGGCGAAGGAAAGCTCAAGCAGGCGGATCTTGCGAGTTACGGTGAAGAGAATATGTCATGTTCGCCTCATGTCGCTCTTACCCCCAAGCATGAGGATTTAACTAGGCGCAGGCACGGAGGACACCGGTAGCTGGCCGTCGAAGTCGGACTACCGACCCAATCACGCCAAATACATTAACGATGTGGTAGTTGATATTAAGGTTGAGTGCGCAGTGGCATTTTTGGCACCGCTGCGAATGTCGTTTCCTTCCTCTGCTGCGAGTGCCCGCCACTGACTGCGCGGCGTCGCGCACCCCGGAGCGGGTGATTGGGCGGCCCGGAGGCGGGAGGGCGGTCCTCGCCCGAATTCCGACCCGCCCCAGCGGGGCCGCCGCCCGCTCACCCGGAGGCCAAATGTCCGCCGCCCCGCCGCCCCGCCGCCCCGCCGCCCCGCCGCCCCGCCGCCCCGCCGCCCCTCCGCCCCGCCGCCCCGCCGCCCCGCCGCCCCGCCGCCCCGCCGCCCCGCCGCCCCGCCGCCCCGCCGCCCCGCCGCCCCGCCGCCCCGCCGCCCCGCCGCCCCGCCGCCCCGCCGCCCCGCCGCCCCGCCGCCCCGCCGCCCCGCCGCCCCGCCGCCCCGCCGCCCCGCCGCCCCGCCGCCCCGCCGCCCCGCCGCCCCGCCGCCCCGCCGCCCCGCCGCCCCGCCGCCCCGCCGCCCCGCCGCCCGCCGCCCCGCCGCCCCGCCGCCCCGCCGCCCCGCCGCCCCGCCGCCCCGCCGCCCCGCCCCCACGCCCCCACGCCGCCCCGCCGCCCCGCCCACCAGCGGGCAATCGCCTGCGGCAGCGGGCGCGCGCGAAGGAGGTCTGCTTAAAAGCTTCGCGGTCTGAAAGACTCTATTATTGCACGCGCGCAAGTAGTGGGCCTTTGTGCTTTATGGACTTCTCCGCCAAGGAGAACCATTAGTTCCCCTTCGAGAGAGTGGATGTTTTCCCTGAAAGACTCTCCAGCGCGTTCTTCAACGGACTCACCCTTCCCCTCACTTCCCCTCCCTTTCCCCTCCTTCCCATTCCCTTCACGTCCGCCCTCACCGCGCGGGACATTTGTCTGGCAGGAGTTGGTAGTGTAAAGACGTTCCGTGTTCCCTCGAAGTGGTGCGTCACACCTCCTTCCAAGAGAAAATGAGAGATATTACTGAGCGATTCATGAATGAACTGGGTAATGTAAAGAAAAATACTTGGCCTAATACCAGATCGATCTGGCGAAGGACCAAAAATTTTTGGCTCGCGAGGATGAAGCTGGGTCTAGAGAATATTTATGAGGAATGGTTGCAAAGTTAGTGCTTGGCGTTGGAGAAACTGGGACATTGATTTAAAGGGAAGAGATTGGAAGCAAGTATTAGAAGAAAGTGTTCACGGTAGGTCAAGACGAATGTAAAATAAAGTTTCTCGGAAACGCAAATGAATAATTTCTAATCCACATTCCAATTAATTCTTAATTATGATGAAATTAATTAAATGATTCCATTTAGTTGAAAATACATTATATATTGATGTACACGAACATTTTATTTACTAATATATTTTCTAAAAAGGGTACTGCATCTATTCTCGTTAAACTTGTAAATAATAAATGACGCAGAAGTGTACAGGATACGCAGAAAATTTTAAATATGTTACATGTTTGAAAAGTAATTATATACAACCTGTTGTTGTATAATTCTAATTAGATGAGATAATATTCATCATTGATGCAATCCAAATATGAGAGCTAGTGTCGATAAAAATGTGTTGAGTTACTATCTTTGACAGAAAAGTTTTGTGAGTATATAAATAAAATAGTGGATTAAAACTTCATATTCTGTATCAACTTTAATAATGACATTGAATTCCATTTCTCATAAACATACATTTTATTCATTTCAGATGGAAATATTTTGTAGTTTCCTTTAATCTTTGATATCATTTCTTGCTTCAGATTAAAGTTTCAATATTTTTCTTGAACGGAATGTGGATATTGGATGAATATGAGTAGGTTATTTGAAATATTTGAATAATAAATACCAATATTATTAGTTTAACTACTTAACTGCGTGAGTGAGTTTTACCACTATCACAATCCTCTTTGTCGGAATACAACCTTGGAAATCTTAAGAAAATTGTCTGAGCTCGAGATGAAAATATATCACAAGCAATATTGTAACTTCGTCAGTTATTCAATATCCATCGCTTTAAGATAATTTACCTTTACAATTTACAAACTGTTTCACGAAAAAAATAATGTATATTGAGAATTGTGTCTATGTGGTTGTAGGCACATACTTCAATGTTCTTCGAACACACTTTAAATGTTGACGATGAAGCTTGGTATAGTCGTTGAGAGAACAGTGTATTGGAGTCCATCCATCTTATCGGTGTGCACACTGCAGCGACACAAGACGCATATCGAATATCTATATACTGCCGAAGGCTAAGTTGATCATAGAGGAAAATAAATATTGGTCTATCGGAAGATTGATCGCAAGTCATTGAGAACGACATGGAATTTTTATTGCGATCGTTGTATGAAATGAAGGTTCTTGGCTCAAGAAGATTATCATAAACAAGAGAAGTGATGTAAGCATTTTCGTTTTCCTTCGACATAACTGTAAATTAAAAGGAAAAAGAGTGCAACCTTCGTGTTCTAAAGGACTTCGAGAAAATGGTCTTTTAAATGAAAACGGCTATTTACTGCACAAACGAACAAAAAATGATTCCTTATTACTTAGGATCAACTAAGGCAACTTTTGAAACAAGCCACTGTATAAAAGAGAGAGAATATAATATTGTCTTTAACAACAAGGAACATATTATAATAAAATAAAGGAATAATAAGAATAAAGGGAGAAAAGGAATAAAGGAATGGAAAGGAATAAAGGATAAAAGCAAAGTAATAGGAATAAAAGGAATAAAGGTATAATAAAAAATAAGGACACATTTTTCATGCTGTTCTATTTGAATGGAACTATATTATGTATACGTCGTACGGAAAAATCATTTTATTACTATTTAGAGATTGCATTGTGTCAATTATTAATTGGCAAATCTTGCACTTTTCAGTACATAGTGCATCAAAATTATTTCTTTTTATTACTTTCTATGAATTGATTTTCTTGTAACAAAAACTTGATAATTTTATGCAGACAAATATACCGTGTGAATTAATAACAGGAACCAAAAAGTTCAATAGACTTAAGTTCAATAACAATAATTCTCATTTTTAAAAACTATCCCATTTTTAAAGCGAAGAAAAACAAGATAACTTGACATATAGACACCCTCCCACCCACTCACACACATGTACATACAAGCTTAACTTACGATACTGCAACGTTAAGGTGATATCGTTTTGTTGTTTTTCCAAACGGTGTGTACGGGGTACGTTTTTTCATTGCCAGCATTGCCACTGTCTCTTCATTGACTCTGCTCGGAAGGTCCTAGGTTCGAGACCCCTCAGTAGCGGATATTCCGCTCTAACTACGTAGCCATGTTGAAGTTCGTCGTTATCTGGAGGAGAATTCAAGTTAATGGCTGCTTTGATCAGTAATTTTGTTACCCCCGTAACCGCCCGTGGTTACTCCAACAGGCGAATGCCAGAGCAGTACCCCAACAAACGGGGCACTGGCCACGTGCGATCTTTCCTTCATCTTCGTTGTCCTATCCTGACCCCTTACGTACACCTACACTTACTTGATCTACACTACCACACAAGTCGAGAGACCAGTCGGAAGCTTAGTCCTTGTCAGGGGTGGGGCAGTGTCTCGCTTTTGGGAAATATCTGGATGCGGAAACTCCGCTAACAGACTGGTAGGTCGGTGCCGGGTCTCGCCATCTTTCGGGGGAAGAACACCGTCATCTCCCGTGGTAAAACATGCACTACTCCAACAGAACTAATTACCGTTCAGTTAACGCGTTCAGAAACACTAAATAATCAATTAATCAACCCACCAGCGTTTAATGACGGAATGGAGCTGTTTTTCCCGTTATTATTTTAAATTTTAAAGATTACATTATCCATGCGAGGAAGTCTATTTTGTTTGTAAACCTTGTATCTCACATTGCTTTTGCATTGATAATGTATTGCAAATTTTACTTGTCTTACTGCGTTAGAATGTTAGTGCAGTAAGTATAATGAGGTTCACATCGTGTTGATTTAACCAATATCACATTGCATATTCCAGTGTTTCCGCTGCAGCGTCTCTTGTCTTTTGTTTTACGTGGAAAAATACAAGATCCCTTATAAATGTTTTATTTTGTAGACATTACAGAACCCTCGCCCTAAAGAAACTGAGAAATACGACATTATTTTACCTTTATTACAAGTGGGTTATGGAAATGTAATCGAGTGAATCATTCATTTTATCGAAATTTCTAAGGAAAATTATATGTAAAGGGGTAACATTTTGCATATCTCTCTGAAGATTCTAAACAGAATAATATTTTTGAAAAAGTAAAGATTTTGATAATGCGATACAAAGAAAGAAAATATACCCAAACCAAGTCCTGATTTTGTGATTTTCTTTTCATTTTGCCTTAAATTTTTCCGAAACTGCGAATACTAAATGGGTTTTATCTAAATCTCAGTAACAGTTTATCTTTGATGTGAGAATCATTAATTCTTTTCTTTTTTTACAAAGACAAGAAGAATCGAGAGGCACATGAAATCTGCTTACACATCCATTCCGATCTCCTCTTAAATTGGTAACTCTTCAGTGGCTATTTCGAAAAGTGCATCGCACTTAAAAACCTTTGGATATATCCTGTTTAAAGCGCCTTTAATATTAATCAATGGAACAGGAAAAGGACAGTCCACGAAGATTCTTGTTACGTTTATGAAAAACTCTAGGAAGATTCAGCCATAAGAACATTCGTAAGCGGAGAATTGTTAAAAATATGCAATCTTGAATAGCGAAAACTAAAAGTAGTAAGGAAATATTTGATAAAATGAATAAAAAGAGAAAGTCGTTAAATAACCGCCAGAAGGTGTATGGTCAACTTACACCTAGCAGCATATAATAATCAGTGTCACCTGTCACGTTCACTTTCACTGCAACCTAATATCCCTACCCTGACCGAGGAGGATTTCGACAGAACCGCTATCAGAGGTGTAGGTAGGTTGGGGCTATCGGCGCACTACACTGGGGCAGCTGAGGGCAGGGGTCCATAAATAAAGTCCTATAACACATAGTTTACACATGCACTTTATGAATTCATTTTCAGAAAGAATTCCAATGTTAGGATCACATGAAACGGAACAAGATATCTTTGCACATTAAAAATTTATAATATATAATTTAATATTTATTTCATTAATTTATAATAATTACGTTCAATAAAAATCATATTAATATAAAATAACATATAATGTCATTCATATAAAAATTACATTGAAAACAACAGGTTTCACGTTTGCGCAACAGCGGTTATGGACCGCATGTGGACTTTCTGCACATATCTTCGGAGAACCTAGTTACTTCCTTGCCTTCGACTACATTTCATGTCAATCAGCACACCACGTCCGCAGCTTACAGGTTGGTTAGTGATTCCGGTCGCGTCAACAACTTAGGTCATTAGTTCCGTAAATAAAGTGCATGTTTATTTCTCGGGAGATGGTGGTGATCTTCTCCCTACCGCTGGCTAGCGGTGTTTCCCCCTAACTAGGACTCTCCCATCAGCGGGACACCACCACACCCAGGGCAAGCTCTAAGCTCCCGACCGGTCTTCCGGAATATGTGGTAGTGTAGTACATGTTAGTGTGTGTGTGTGTGTGTGTGTGTGTGTGTGTGTGTGTGTGTGTGTGTGTGTGTGTGTGTGTGTAGGGGAGAGGATAGAACAAAGAAGAGGAATGAAAGATCGCACGCGGTCCGTGGCCCGTTTGTTCGGGTACTGCACCGGTATTCGCCTGTTGTTGATCGGAGAAACCACGGAAAACTACTGATCAGAGCAGCCGACCGCTAGAATTCTCCTCCAGACAGCAGCTGAATTCGACCTAGCTGAAAAGCTAGTGTCGGAAATCGGGCCGCCGTCAGGACTCGAACCTAGAACCTCCCGGTCAGAGGCACTGCAGTGACATCAGTTGATGCACTGACTACCTATGCACTAAGCTGAAATGAATTACTTTTATGTGATAACTTTTTCCCAGATCGAAATGTTGATAAACAGGGTAATTTGTTAAGGACAGTAGATAAGAAAAAGAAACGCCTCTACCGCGGCCTCGCGTTCTGCTGACCCCAGATCAGAGGAGCCCGCAAGTGTGTGGGTGTCTAGTGTATGGTCGAATATGCGTCCCATCGGGGCGTAAAGGGTAACCGGCTGTCGGCTGGATAAAAGCCCTAGATAAAAGAGACGCCTCTACCGCTCACCTGTAAGTGATGAAGGCGAAGACGAGGCCGACGAGGGAGACGCTGCTGCCGAGCACGACGACGAGCGAGAGCACGCCCTCCTGCGTCATGGCGTCGGCCGACGCCACCAGCAGGCCGTGGCCCGCCAGCGTCAGGTTGGGGAAGCCGTGCACGCGCGTCGTGTACACGTTCTCCATGGTGAGCGCCACGGTGAGGCCGGTGCGGGACGAGCTGCGGCGAAACACGCCAGGCGAAACACTACATTAGCGCCAAGTTGTAGGCTTCCGCGGCCGCAGTCATGTGAATGATCTTGGCTGTCCGGGTGACGCCGCGTCCAAGGCTGTGTTGCCGACGTTTCGACCATCTTTTCGTGGTCTTCCTCAGGACTGGTCTGCCCTGAGGAAGACCACGAAAAGATGGTCCGGGTGACGCCGCGTCAAAGGCTGTGTTGCCGACGTTTCGACCATCTTTTCGTGGTCTTCCTCAGGGCTGGTCTGCCCTGAGGAAGACCACGAAAAGATGGTTCGGGTGACGCCGCGTCAAAGGCTGTGTTGCCGACCTTCGATGATTTTTTCGTGGTCTACCTCAGGGCTGGTCTGCCCTGAGGAAGACCACGAAAAGATGGTCGAAACGTCGGCAACACAGCCTTCGACGCGGCGTCACCCGGACAGCCCAGATCATTCATTACATTAGCGCCCCCGTACGTAGGGTTGACAACAATGTTCATGTAAAAGGGAGGACAGTTTTTTTAATATATTTACTATATTTAATATATTTGCGGTGGCGATGGTGTAACGGGCTGTTATACCGAAGTTTGTGGGTTCAAACCCGATCGAAGCCGTGGATTTTTAAGGGCGAAAAAATACGCAAGCTTAAATGAAGTGTCTGAGCTAAATTCAAATTGCCTATTTCGTCGCCCAAGTAATACCTTTTTTCTCCCCTGGTAGGTGAAAGGAGCGTAACGAAATTTGCGTATTCAGACGGAAGAGCAGGCCTCATGGCCTGAGTCTCGCCACGTAAAATAAGGCATTCATTCATTCATTTATTTCCTGTTCAATTTTCTACAATTATTCATAATGTTGAATAAAATAATACAGAACTTTTGAGAGATGCCAGTATTCTTCTCATAATTATTGGTAATTATGATTTAATTTTAATAATATATTCGAGTAAAATTGCATTTTATAAAGTAATTATTAATTTTTATAATAAATTTGGAGTTTTAAGATAAGGTATTATTTAGTATTAACGTAGAAAATTACTTATGGATGGTGAAATATATCTTTGGGGAAGCGGGAATGAATTATTTTATGTGATAATTTTTTCCCAGATCGAAATGTTGATAAATAGAATAATTTGTAGAGGATAGTAGTTAAGAAAAAACGCATTGATTTTTTATGAATATTTTATTTCGACTAACATCAGCTCTATTTCTTTATTCTCTCCATTTGCGATTCAACTGAAAAGATTCGTTCACAAAATGCAGATGAATATGGTTTGAGCGTCTCTTTTTTATTTCAGTCGCTAGAAAAAGTTACAATTATGCTTTCATGTTGCAGCTCTCAGAAATAGGATATTCCTGTTTTCTATTCTAAATTAAACAATAAATGATACAACGTAGCAAATGCTAATCATACGATAAAATAAATGACAACAAAAGTTTAAAATTTACTAAAAGGAGGACTAATAAAATACAAGGAGGACAAGAGGATAATTGATGTCAATGCAGAACTGTGTTCCCAAATGGAGGGCGGTTGGCAATCCTACCCGTACGTGACTACTACGGTTTGTGGGCTAGCGCATTAGGAAGTTTTGCACGCTATAGCGTACAGCAATGCAGTTCAATCTCAATCTGTTGCGCATGCGCATGTACACATAAGTGTTGCGAAGCTTGTACTACGCATGCGCAGAAGATAGATAGTGCTACCGATTGCCTAACGCGTCGCAAAAATTTCCTATTGGCTCACAAACCATAAGTTTCGCTCGTTCCATCTCGACTGGGATCTCTGGTTTTCCGAAGGGTGCAAAATTCTCGGTTTGACTTCACACACTTGCGAGATGTGAGAGAAGTTTTGTAGATACCCTGTACAATTAAATCCCTCCGGTAAGACATAGTTACATCTTCCGTTTGCGCGGCCATTCACGATAACTGAGACCGAAATCTGGCGGGGAGAAATGAGTCACTTCTAGGCGTAACATGGTTCATGGTCTAATGCCTCTTTAAGAGTTAACCTAGCCCCTGCCCAGGGTAGGATTCAAAGAAACTGAGGATCCAAATTACATCTGCAAACACGGACCAATAGCTGTCTTTCTATACTCGAACTCGAACAATAAACAAGTAAATAAAGAAAACCGTTTATGAACGTTTAAAGTCGCAGGAAGGGTAGACGAGAGGGAAACTTCCCGTTCGTACAGAAACTGAAGGTTTATTGATCGGCTTTTGGTCAATCAGAACCTCTATCCTGCAGCCAATGACAGGAGACCTTTATTGTTTAGTGGTGTCTTGTTTTCCGGGCGTGCCCGAAACGCAAACATGGTATCAAATTTAAGATACTTACTCTGACTCTTAACTTCTCCCAGTTGCTCGGTGTTGAATTGCAATTAATCATACTCTACTAAAAAAACGTTATGAGAATAATTTTAGGAAGATTTGAAAACATCTTTGGAGGAATGTTATTTAATCCACGGAAAGACGTGAAAACATGGAATAACGGATTAGATTTTAAGTAAGTGGCCGCTAAAATAATCAACAAATACGTTTCAGCAACAAGATAACAATTGGACAGTTAAATAACGATTACGTAAACCATAAATAACAAGAAGCGTAGATATTGACTTTCTTGAGCATGCTATTGAGGGTTATATTGATAATAATCATCTTTGATGTGAGAAACGATAGCATCAATATGTTGTTTTTCCTCTAGAAGTACGGTAAATGTAGGGAAAATTCATATCGAAAATCTGTTCCATTATATTTAAACTTCAATACATCAATAATCTTTTCTGTGTTTTAATTAGAAAATATTGAATAAAGTTTTCCCAATAATTTAATCTCAGAACATTAATTAATCTCAGTTTCTAGCATCAAATATAGAGTGTCTTTGAATATTATCATATATTTTATTTCTAATCATACAATATTGTTATGATTAAAAATTATTTTTGATAGATGATAACGGTTGGTTGACTTGATTCTTAAACAGGTAGTGTGATAAAAATCTCTTTCTGGAGGCTTTGAAACATTCAATGCTTTCCCTTTTTGATATTTTTGTGTATCAGGTCAACTTGGAAATTTTTTCAATAGGATTTTTTCCCTTGTCCCAATATATTACAGGCTGTCTGATAGTTTGCCGTTTGTTTGTGAAAGTTTTGTAGAAATGTTTTGGAGACACAGTCGTTGAGTGAAGTTCTGAACACGAAACATATACAGAAAACTTTCTCCGCCAACTCAAACTGGAAGAAGAAAATGTTTCGTGATGTGTTTACACATGATACTGCTTTCTTCTGTAGTTGAAATAATATGCTTTGTGACTGTGGGCTTTCTTTACAATTCAATTAGTATTGAAAAATCAACTGTGTTAGAGGAAACAACTTTTCGTTCTTGAGATTGGTACTTATTTAAATAAGGAACCTTAAGCTAATATCGTTATTGATTTTTTTTTTCGTTGAATGTAATTTTAGCGTGCTTTGCAGACATTAAGTAGTAAGTCTGTAACAGTAATAAAAGTTTAACTTAATATCTGATTTGGAGACAATTTATTCCAGAATTTGAGACATTCTACTCGTTTGTTTTGTTTGAGCAAGGAATAAAACTGAGTGAGAGAAAAATATATTTGTTTTATTCCGTTATTACATCAGAACTTAATGTATTCAAAATGATATTGAAACATATTAATGAATGTTTTATTGATTATTCTGTTTTTCTTCGGCGCGTCAAATGGTATGTTCTTTGCTCCCTAAGGGGAGGTTGCATCCCTGGGTTCCTTCCCCACTGGATCATGTGATGCGGTGCAAATCTACATTGTGGCTTATGTAATTCATTTCATTTATGTATGTAATTATGTAATTCGTAATATGTTTCGCCCTCTTGAAGTATTCTCCTGAGGAACACTGCTTCAGTGGCGGAAGCTCAAAACTCTCGACATGACGGGTAGTGTAGAGTGTGTTTTTGTAAGTAATTGTATGGAAGAGACGAGTGGATGCAGATGAGAGAAGGAAGATGTAATCTGTGAAAGTTAACAAACTCCTGTGAATGCTTTTTCTGAATTTTAAAGATTGCAACAAGTGCAATTTTACAAGTCATCATGGATAGTTCTGGTATCAGAAAAGTTAAAAAATAAAGGAATTAATTTTTGTATGAATCAAGATGATAAGATATAAAAGGAGAAGGTGATGATGAGGTAAACAGTAACGGAGTAGTGATGAAAATGAAGACACGCAAATAGTACACGCGGCAACTGTATCACTTATCCGCTGCTTTCCTCTGACCAATTTATTAGGTAGCGTCTGAAATTTGAACCTCGGTTCCCAAAGCTGAAAATGCTACCTTACGCGCCACTCCTCAAAATGACGAAGAATCGATTATCTGAGGGAGAAACTCTGCGTGCTCTGCTTTTCGCCGCATACCTGCTCGGGGAGAAACCTCTCAGAAGAGGCGGGGAGAGTGTACATGGCGAGGTGAGACGGAGAATGGCTGAAAGTGACAGAGTAAGGCGGAAAGGGGAGCCGGTGGGGAGGGCGGGGAGAGTGGTGTGTGGGGGGAAGGGGCGGGGAATGGCTGAGAGTGACAGAGTAAGGCGGAAAGGGGCGCCGGGGGGGAGGGTGGGGAGAGTGGTGTGTGGGGGGAAGGGGCGGGGAATGGCTGAGAGTGAGAGAGTGTGGCGGAAAGGGGCGCCGGGGGGAGGGCTGGGAGAGTGGTGTGCGGTGGGAAGGGGCGGGGAATGGTTGAGGACGGGGGACCACGGAAGGAAGCGAGGGGTGGAGTGGAGTTCAGAGATGTGGAGAGAGTGCTGAGTCGGAGGCGTCATTCCTTCGACGGAAACGCCAACCTCAAAAAACTTCAGCCAGCAGGCGGGGCTCCGAACTTGAGGTGAAGCACGCAGGCGGCAGAAATAGCAGCAGACACACAGAGCGCGAGGCACGGCAGCGCACCGTGATCCTGGAACACGACGGCAAGGCGGAAGAAAGGATTGGCGATCGTGGTGAACAAAATTAAGCGAGCAGTAAGGGAATGTGGAGAATGGATGATAAAAGACGATGATGCAGTGATTCCGCAAGCGTGTGATAAATGTATTAGAGACAAAAGTATCGTTAGCAGCTGTCACAACGACGGTATTGGTATTGATATTGGTACTGGACGAATGGATTGTCATAAGCAAATTACCAGAATTTTTAACGGTTGAAGGAGTTTCGTAAGAGGAGCAACAAAGCAAATATAATAAAATTTTTATATTTTTAATTTTCAGTCTCATATACTCTCTCAGTCTGAATAAAATGATATATCCTGAATAGTCGAAATCGCAGTGTAAGTGTGTTTTTATGCCAATGTTGTAGGATCTGCAGCTGTCACATTGCTCTCCATATTTCGCCCAGCTGTTCGAACAAAATGACCTAACATATAAACTAACCAACATAGAAGGCTTTTCAAAAACGGATTAAGACATTCGAATGTTGCTGTTGGATGACCTGCCAGGTCTGTTTGGGTGACACGTTATTTTCTGGAAGTATTTTGGTGTGTCGAGTGTTATTTTTCTGTCATTGTGTCATTGCCAAATCATTGTGTTGTTAAATGTGCGTTTCTGTTCCTTGTAACTTCAAAGTCCTTTTATGCAAAACTATATTTTTGCTACATTTGTCCCAACATTTCAAAACCTGTTTAAAATATAGTGTTAACATTTTCGAAGTACGTTCCATAATAATAACACAACTACCCACCTACAATTAGTATAATTAAATTCATACTTTTTAAAATAAAAATATTAATAAGAAAAAATGTTTAAAGGTGTTCTTTAAAAGAAACTTTACAAAAGAAACACCAATGACCCAATTCACATTAATGTGACTCAGTATATGCACAATACAACAATATAGAACCTGTTAAAATTTGAAAATCCTATCTTTAATAGTTCCTGAGAAAATGGGACACGAACTCAGTAAATTAATATAGCTGGTTTAGGGCCATGTTACTCTCTGAGCTTGTATCGTACTCGGCAGCTGAGGGCCTTCAGGCCATGCAGAGAGAAAAGTACAGTGGACCAGAATGGTGATGGGAGGCAGAAATAGATTATTTTTGCAGTACTTATGAATTTTGCAATGGTGTTGTTGGCATGATGCATGTCTAGAGATCGTGATGAGATGCTCTAGTTTTGGGATGACAACAAAGGAAGACCTGCAAGAAGAAATTGTGACTAGAGGGCGAGTTAGGCGGAAATGATGCCTTCGGCACTTGCGGAGAAGCAATAACAGTGAGGAAGCTCTGTCGCAGGTTTATTGGTCGTGGAAAAAGAAATTGGGAGCAGTAAAAATGGTGTTTTCCCGAGGAATGTTCTGCCGCGGCATCTGTGACGTCAGTGACTGTGGAAAACAAACGACTGCATTGTAACGTATGGAGCCGGAGCAGTGAGCGTTTTACCGACAGCGGTTTCGAAGCCAAGAGCCAAACATTGTGTTTTCTACGTACGCAGTTTATATTTTGTTTAAAACCCGCAACTGTTTGGTGAAGATAAGTGTATCACTATCTGTAGAACGTTCGTTCAGGTGCTGTAAATTCATTTTAGGGTCTAAACGACCACATTTTGTGTTCCAAAATTAGAAAATTTTAGTACGGGTAATTTTAAACACTACCATGAATTATTATTTTACATATGTCCTATTTTTATTACCTATTTTTGAAAAAGCAAATCCATCGTTTTTATTACAATACATTCCGTTCCATAAAAATAATAAAATGGAAAGTTGCCGTAAATTTGAAACATTTTTGCGACAGGAGTGTCAAGACATTCGCAAAGACGAGTAAGGATTGCCGCAGAAACAATGTCGAAGACACTAACGACAGCGGTGGGAAAGTATGGTTATAGAAGTTGACGTTTTGACTTAGCAGTAAGAACGATTGACAACGATAGATATATATGTCTCTGGAGACACTTGTAACCGACGGCAGCTGACAGGTACGTGTAGAAGTAGTGACCACGCAAATAGGGATTACAATAAAGTGCAAGAAATACTCTGAAAGCAGTGTTGGTGAAGCTGTAGCAGCAGCAGCTTGAAATCAACGGCAATATCTAAGGAAATGGCTGTTATCGTTGTAGGGACGATACTTGACACGTGGTGATGGATGCGAAAGACTCTTGATTCGCGATATTGAAGGTCCCGAGCACCGGGAGATATGGCTCAGGGCATCAACGGATGTCACTGCAATGCATCTGAGTGGGAGTTCCTATGTTTGAATCCCGACGGTGACAGGATTTTCGAAACTAGCTAGATAGCTAGGACGTGATCAGTCGCTGTCTGGAGGAGAATTCTAGTGACCGGCTGCTCTGATTAGTTCCCGTAGCTTCTCCGATCAACATCAGGCAGTAAATTGCAGTTAATGCAGGAGCAGTATCCTAACAAATGGGCCACGGGTCGCGATCTTTTCTTCGCGCGATCTTTCCTTCCTCTTGTCCTATCATCACCCCTTCCTTACACACACTTACACTTACATGCACTACACTACCGCACATGCCAGTCAGTAGCTTAGAACTTCTCACGGCTGGGGCGGTGCGAGATGGTGGGAGATACCAATTGGGGAAATCCCGTAATCCAACTGGTTTATCGGCGCCGAATCTCGCAATCCAGCGGGGGGATATCACGACCACCTCCAGAGGAAAAAAAAACATATGCTATACTTTTGACTAATGACCCTAGCAGTTGACGCGCAAGGAATCACTAATTAATCAATGAATCAAAAAGGGTCCCGGCAGCATCGCCCACGGTTGCATAAGTTGTCTGACTTCACGGATTCTGGCCCAGTGCTTACCTGCGGGAAATTGGTGTTGCTCGCTTGTCGTCGAGTTACCAATCAGAGGGGAAAAGAGAATGGGAGCTCAAACGCGTTGAATCTAAACAAGTAAAGGGATGTGGTCATCTGCAGTTGATTTAAATTCTTACATTTGAACAAACGTGGCCTAGATAAAACATGAAATATAATTTTGGATGAGGTCGGTCATTGGGATGGTAGAGTCATCTGACCTTGATAAGCATCGAGAGGAAACACCACGGAATGGTAGATCACGTGGAATGTGGTCTTGAAAGGAATGAGTCAGGGACAGTCACAGCGTCATTTATGTTTGTGGTTGTAGTACTAGGAGTTGGGATGAGGATTGAAAGAGAAGGGTGTTGACAAAACTGAAGGAGAAGGTAATGCCGGGATAGCAACGTCAAGGAAACGCGGTGGAGGAATCATCGAAGAACGGCTCCAGTGAACCGCATATGGACATATGAGGAAGGGGAAACGAGAAAGTCGTTAACGATTGTCTACAAATCAACTCTAACGAGACGCCAATTAGAATGCTGGGAAGACGATTGAAGCTAAGATTTTGGAATAAGATTACATAGTAGGACCGTTATTGGACGCCGAGGTAGCAGAGTTTGTGATAACGAACTGCGACGACAAATCGAAAGGTGGCAATGAACACATTGATTTCAAGTGGATAATAGCGGCAACACTTGAGAGAAAGTGACAGGAGTAGCGAATAGTACAAAAAACATGTTTCCCGCAAGCAACATGATGATGCCAACGACAAACGTGGAAAGCGTAGGGAGGTTGTTGTTATGAAGTCACACAGAAAATAGCGGTACCGTTCTTAGTAGTGTAGATGGTTGAGATGGCAACATGAAAAGGAGGGCGCTCACGTCGAAGAAAATAAAACCTCCTGCAAACAGTATAGAGGCGCCGGCAAAATTGGTTTCATCTGGGGCGGTGACGAAGCCACTACGGATGCCAAATGCAGGTGGAGATGCCATAGGAGTAAGGACGGTAGAGAAAGTCAGAAGTTGGTTGTGTCGGAAGCAACTTCATGGCCGCGCGGCGCGGTTGCGTTGGGGAAGGCGGCGGAGGCTGCGGTGGCTGAGACGTCTCGCTCGCTTTCGTTACCCTTCCCCCGTTGCCTGCTGCCTCCACCCCTCCTCTGCCGCCATCACACCGCCGCCCCGCCGCCCCGCCGCCCCGCCGCCCCCGCCGCCCCCGCCGCCCCGCCGCCCCGCAGCCCCCGCAGCCCCCGCCGCCCCCGCCACCCCCGCCGCCCTCGCCGCCCCCGCCGCCCCGCCGCCCCCGCCATCCCGCCGACCCCCGCCGACCCCGCCGACCCCGCCGCCCCCACCGCTCCCGCCTCCCGCCACCCCCGATGCCCCCGCCGCTACCACCGCCTCCACCGCCACCGCCCTACCACCACCGTCTCTGCCGCCTCAGCCGCCACCGCCACCACCGTTATCTACCCCCCCCTCCGACGCATCACCTCCCCCACCCTCGCCACCATTTCCACCTACGCCACCAACTTTGCCACCGTCTCCGTCGCCACCATTGTCTCCACACCCCCACAGCCCCACCGTCGCGACCGTCGCTTCTACCCTCGCCATCGCCATCACTGCTACCTCTGGCGCCACGGCCGATTCTTCGTCAACCCCGCCCTCGCCACCACCACCATCGTTGTGCGAGGCGCCGCCGCCAAGTTCGCGGGGACTCTAATTCCATTAGCGTCCGCGCACACGCCTCCGTGCGCCGCGCAGCGCTGCCGCTGCCTCCGCCCCCTCCGCCGCCACATCCGCGTCGACCGCGGCTGCCTCCACGGCGCTGCCGACGTCGCGCCACCAGTTGGGCCCTCGCACGGCGCCGCTGACGCGCTCTTCAATGCGTCCGTACAATAACGACCTCCGTCAGAATTCCCTTCTCTGAAATGAATGTGTTTACACTCAAGATTTTCTCGTCGATTCTCTTGCACCACGGGTGTCTTTCCCACAGGTACCTTTCTTTTATGCTTCTCTCACCTATTGAGGAACCGTTCGTTCTGGAACTTTTCCAAGCATCAGCTGAATCTCTCTGCTACTGTGATCATTTTTAATATTTTTTTTCTTTTTCTTTCAACCCGACAATTATCATTATTGTCACTTTTAATTGTAATGCTTGCCACCCATCGCTATGTTGGGATGTTTATTCTTCATGTTTTCTTCTGCTTTGCTCGATTTTATTTTCGTCAGTGTCAGACCTATTCTTTTTTTGTTTGGTTTCAGTCATAGCATACCAATGAATCTGCTCCCTCAGCTTCCCGAATTGTGCAGCGACCTTTGCTGAAGCAATTTTACTTGCTATATGTAACATGATAAAATATCAAATACGTATCTTCTGATATAATATTTAATTGATGTAGCTTCGTACCTCTATGAAATAAAATCAGATACGATACATTATCATTGGATTCTCCCTCACTTCTCAGAAATGCCTCTTGGGTCTATCTGTACCTCCAACATACTCTGCTTGAGCTCCGTCATTTGCTGAGTTTCGGTTGATTCCACAACTTCTCAGTGGCGTAGCGTGATATACTTTCCTGGGTTGGCCCTAGAGCAGATTTGCTTATTATTAATTGCCATGTCTCAAAATGACAATTATTTTCTTATTTGTTATTTGTTATTTATTATTATTATTATTATTATTATTATTATTATTATTATTATTATTATTATTATTATTATTATTATTATTATTATTATTACGTACTCCAACTGTAAAATCACAGTTCCTAGCAACACACCTCTGAAAGTAAGATGATACTTTAAGAGAGGTTCTTCAAAAAATTGTCACCGTTGATAATTTGGACCAGGACAGTTTTCTTAAAGAGGCTGAAGAAATACTAATATTCCTGCCTGGAAACGCTTCTTTAAAAAAATTATAGAACCAAATAGGTGAACAACCGGTTTAGTGTAATGAATAATTAATTCATTTCCCACTCTTTTGTTCATTTCACTTACACGAGTTTTTTAAAGATCTTAAAATTTAAAAAAAAATACGATAATCACAAATCATTTCATTAATTTATAAGCAAATTCCAAGAAGAAATATTCACTCTATCTTTAAGATTCCAAACTGTGAGGTAACAAATTGTATATTAACTGCACCGTGATTCTAGTGCATTTCTCGCGGTCCACTGATCCTGTCACCTCTTTCAAGGTTTTCGGTTTCAACAAGAGGTTAGTCATTCCGATAAGCTGAATTGGTGTATGTGCGCCTGACGTATTAATGTTGGAGTGTGGGCCCGCCGCAAGCCACGGACAAACGCGAGGATTCCCGATAGGCCGGCCTTCGGCTCGGGGTAGCCGACCGAAGTAACAGCTTAACGTAGCGAGCACACGTACTGCGCATGCGTTGAAGGCTCTGAACGCCAGTCTTCCTCCTACGACGGATAAATTCTCAATGAAGCGGGAAGTTCAAGACGCAAAACCTACGAGAAACGTGGTAATTGTGAATTGAAAAATTATCAATAAGCACATTATGAAGTAATGACAGTTTTTGTTTTTCATTAAATGTTTGAGTAAGCTCCGCTTTAGTAAGCTCAGCTTACGCCACTGACTTTTCATCCTCGTCTCTTACAAAACCGCGCCTCCCTTCCCCGTGCAGCTGGAATTCACAGGATAGGAACGAACGTAATTGGTGGAAGCGTCGGTTCAACTTGGTTTCGTCGTACGTCAGTCTTGTAATGCCATCACAGTTCTTGGTAGTACAGCAGCCGATGAAAATACACTATTGAATATCTCAAAATAAATGTTACTTCGAAGACTTCTAAAACTTGTACAGGGCCCAAAGATAATCGCACGTTGTCAATGAACATATTGTGAGAAATTTTATATAACGACGTTACACGTCCTCTTCCTAATCATGCACACGTTTAAAACATTCAGAATTTTTGCAGAGGTAATATTCCATGCGGTTAAGTATTACCTGAATTCTTATAATGATTGAATATAAATTCACATAATTGAAACTTCTTTAAAACGTAATAAACTTCAAAACTATAATTGTTAAATATTTTTAAATCGAATGTTTACATCAGGGACATAATGAGTGTGGGTATTCACGTATTTAGATTCTGTGCCTGTACGTAACCTAATTGTATTGAATTGAAATAATGGTATTAGTGTGATAGTTTTTAACACACTTCATGATTGAATTGTTTAATAAGCAACAGTAGTCGACATGCTTGATACTATTATAATTTATATCTGCGTACTTACATTTAATTCTTGTATTTACAAATTAGAAAATTGTAATGGACGTGAAGATTTTCATGAAGTGTCATTGAGTTGTATCATTCTTCATGAAGTGGTGGAAATACTGGATCCAGGATTTTAAGTACCAGATTAAACGCTCGCTTTTTACTTTAAAGTAATTTATGCAAATTGTTCCACTTTCAAATGAAACAGAATAATAAAGCTAAAAGCACGACTCATTTTTAAAAGCTTACTTTATGTTTTGACGAAAAGTAAATTCTCCGGAGCAATGTAATTTTTAGAGAAGTGTCATGTTCCTATTTTTATGTGGTCGGTCAATTTCTCAAAACTCATCGGTTTAAAACGTAATTCACGTCATTTTCCTTATGAAAGAATGAAGTGTTTAAGGAATGATTCAAATCAATAATGCTCCGTTTGTTTTTGCGATCTATAACATTCTCTCAAAAAATTGGAAAACCTAATTGTTATAAGACCGTATTAACTTCTTGAAATATGTTATTGAAAAAGTAGAATAACAATACTGCAATAACAATCCATTGCTCTTTGAAGACTTTCATTTACGTACAAATTTTCATTGTGTATATTTCATTCACTACATACTAAGCTGGATGTAAAATTAAAATACTGGGCAGGCGAGACATGACGTTCATGATTTTTTAGGGTACGTAATTCCTTGAAACTTTTAAATGCTACCATTCGTGACATGTAGCTTACAAAACTACTTTATTATTTATAATGTAATGTAAAGTTATTTGTGCGTAAAGGATATTCATATTATTTAAAACATATGTTGCTTGCCAGTTGCGAATGTTTATACGAAACTTGTAAGCATGATCTACTACTCTACTTTTATAATTTTATTTTCGAGATAGTATTTTTCTCCTATTTCCTGTCATATAATTTCAGAACAGTTTTCCCAGGGAATCGTACGAATTTTGTTTTTAATTTTTAATTTAAATCGTATAATAATCTAAAGTTTCTATTCACTTTTTATGTGTAAATGTGGACAGAAACTCCTACCGTTTCATGTGTTCTAACCCATTATTGATGAATGCTACTGCTTGAATATACTTGTATTAATTCGCAGAATCCCTTGTCAACAGGGTACACATTTTACCAGTAATGTTTCTGAACGAACTTGGAAATTGTGTTTCTTCTTGTCTTCTTTGCTTTCTAACAAAATAATTTATGTCATTTCAGAAATTAAAAGAATAGAAAAGAAATATAATTCACATATTTGTAAGCAAGGAAAACTTTCACTTGCCAAGGCTAAACTCTCACTTGCGAAGATTTTTGACGTGGCTACAATTCATTTATACTAAACTCAGTAAAATTAAAACGTACTCAAATGTGTTTATACATTTTCCATTCTGACCTAAACAGATATTTTAGGATTCTTGCACTCATGAAAATGTTCAAATGATCACAATTTAGTATCGAAAATAAAATAAAAATATTAACATTAGATATAATTTACATGAATACATTCTGTAAAGATGGATCCTCTAATCAATTGTACCTCAAAATTGCAAGTCTTGCACGTTCACGTGCCTAAACCTCTGGTAATTGAAAGGTACACAAAACGTGTGTGATTTTTGTTCGTGCTTCCTACCTCCCTCTCATAACAGTATAACTACATTATGTTACCAAGAAGCCAGCCACATATCATAGAGTGCATACTTGGAGGACAGCACAATTGCACGCGCACACTCAATTACTTAGCAGCAATGAAGTGGCTCATGGGGAGTGGGATCAAAGGGCGCGGGGCGCAGGGCCGCGTCCTTCGTTTCAGGAGTCTAATGAGGTCGGCTTCTCGGAAGGGACACGCGGCTTACGCCGGAGCCTTACGCCGGGCGGCGAAGGCGCAGGAGTCCGCGACGGAGGCGGCGGAGGACGCCAGCCGCTGCGCCGGAAATTGAAGGCGCCGCGGCGCCGCCCCCTTCTCCTCGGGGCGCGGGGGCGACCTGCCTCACTCCGATCGCCCGACCCCGCTTCCGCCCTCCGCCCCACCCGCCCCGCTTGGCCACTCCCGACCCCGCTCCGCCCCACCCCATCCCACCCCGCTCCCCCATCCCCACTTCGCTCCATCTCTTTCGACCACGCTCCGCCCCACCCGCCCCGCTTCGCCCACCTCACCCCGCTCCGCACCATCCCATCCCAATCCGCCTTTTCCTACCCTGGTGCGTCCCTCCCGACCCCGCTCCACCCCTCTCGACCCCGTTCTACCCCTCCCGACCCCACTTGGCTCCACCCCACCCCTCTCCGCCCCATCCGACAGCACTCCGCCCCAGCCGCCCCGTTTGGCTCCACCCGACCCCGCTCCACCACATCCCATCCCAATCCGCCTTTTCCTACCCTGGTGCGTCCCTCCCGACCCCGCTCCACCCCTCTCGACCCCGCTCTACCCCTCCCGACCCCACTTGGCTCCACCCCACCCCTCTTCGCCCCATCCGACAGCACTCCGCCCCACCCGCCCCATTTGGCTCCACCCGACCATTCTCCGTCCTTCCCGACTCCCCTCCGCCCTTGAAACCCCGCTTTGCTCCACCCGACACCGCTCTGCCCCTCCCAACCCCGCTCCGCCCTCCCGACCGGGCTCCACACCTCCCGACCCCGCTTCATCCCTCCCGACCCTGCTCCACCCTACCCGACCTGCTTGGCCTCACCCGAACACGCTCCCCGCCACCCGACCCCGCTCCACCCGTCCCGATCCAGCTCCGACCCAACCCCACTCCGCTCCGACCCTGCTCCACCCCACCCGACCCCCCTCTAGCCATCACGACCTCACTCCCCCCTATCGACCTCGCTCCGTCCCACTCGACCCTACTCCGCCCCATGCGACCCCGATCTGCATCTCCCACTCACTGCTCTCCTGACATTTCTCCTTTCCTCCGCACCCACTCCGCCCTCCACCACACCGCTCCTTAATTCGCCACATCCGACCTACTGACCGAAGTCCGTCCCAATCCGCCTCCCCCTCCCATCCTGTGGTTCTTTCTCTCTCTCCACCCCGCCCCGCCCACTGCGCTCTCCTCTGCCTCACCCCGTCCTGTTCTAATCCGCTCACTCCACCCTGCCCGTCTGTCCCCTTCTTGGTTCGTTCTTCTTTCCCCCTACCGGCACCCTTCTGTTACCCTCTGCCCTTTCCACCCCTCTCTTTTCCGTTTCCTGTTGCACCTCACCCATGTTCATCAGCTACGTTCCTGGCCTCGCCGTCCCGTATCATCTGCTTTCTCGCGTTTCTTTCAATGAAACCTGACCTGCACGCCTCGTGCCGCCGGATCACATCTACCCCTGCGCACTATCCCCCCTGTAAATTTTCCGTCTATGTTTGTCATTTCTCTCGCCTCCTTACTCCTTCCCTACTTCATCACGCACTTTTGACCTAATATACCGCTTGTCGTCGGTCAATTTATAACCAACGCCGCTTGTCGTCGGTCACATTTATAACCAACGGAAAATAGAAGCAATAATACCTGACATTAGGCCCTACACGTAGTTTCTATAGTGGCGAAGAGATGGCGTAAGTCAGGAAAGGATTTCTGAACGCACTCAGACCATAGCCAATCAGGAAATTTTTGTGGAAATACGGACGTGGCGTGAACTTGCGTCAAAAGAGCTCGCTCTCTTTCTGGTTCGAGACGCCGAGGTGAACGGTTGCCTACGAGTACACCACATAGTCGAAGAGGGACATGCGAAGATAACGGAACACAAAAGCTTTAATAAAAGGTAATTGACTGAGCACTTTTCATGGATTTACGTACTGTGAATATCGTGAGATTACATGGAATTAGTAAATGAATATTAAACAAGAATGCAATGAACGAAAGAACGACGGCGGCAATAGATCGAAATGAATCTGTAAAACCACGTTGCTGCATTCTTGTTGCTAGAAAAGAGAACTATTGTAACATAGGACATGTTTCTTCTTTGTTACAGCTTTAATATATTTCATATTTTTAATATATTTCATACTTTTCATATATTCTTTATTCTTATTTTTGGGAATTTCACTTTGGAAATCCTATTATGGAATTTTGAGAGTTATGAGAAAGACGGATTATCCAACAACTAGTTTGACTTTTGCTATTACGAAGTCATAACTTGGAGTTTCGGACTCGCATTCTGATGCGACCATCGCCTCTGCGAAAGCTGTGGTGAATTTTCGCCGAACGACGGGGAGACGGTGTTCGGAATACTCCAGTTTCGACGCGACGGGGCAACGCACGGACCTTGCAGAAGAACGACGACCTTGAGGCGCGAGTGTCGCGCGACGGGCCAGCTACACAGCGTGGGACCAACTTGAGGAATTCGCCGGTCGTGAGTCACATAAAAACAGAAAGAACACTCATTAAATTTCAGTCTGAAAAAACTTCTGAGATAGGATTATAATTATACTAGCCAAAACGTTGTAATGTGAGCTTCCCTCAATAACAGACGTTGATCGGGCAAGTTTCTGAGAACATTGGTCTTGCTAGCCAGTGGTTTTATTTCTTTTCGACAGTCGTAACAAGAATCAGATTAAAGTAATTCTTTATGTTTATGATAGAAGTTGTCTTGTACAGAATTATTTATTAAGAGTCATATTTTAATGATTCAAATCATTTAAGAGACGTTATGAAACAAAATTTTGTGTTGAAAGGCTATGTAGAAGCCGAAGGTCAAATGTGACTATTAAGTATAACGTAATTAGTGATTTAAAAGGTAGTAGTGAATTTTGAGTATTGTGTGTATGTATTTTTCTTTTACAGGATGAATATTTGTACTATGATTTGTGTGTCTCATGTGTGATATTCTTTGTGAAGAGTAAATATGTATTCATTGCTTGTTTTCTTGTAAACAGGAATCTGGGTTATTATTACTTTAGTGAAAAACTGCAGTTTAGGTAGGGAATTAGCTACCATAATTTTACGAAAAGTGAGAACATAGTAGGATCTGTGAATATCATTTGTACAGTGATTTTCATTCAATAGAATATATGTTATTTGTCATTTAAAACTGAAAAATTGTGTTGGCTTGTTAATTGATCAGTAGTTAAACAAAGACGAACCCACTACCAATAGGGAAGTTTATCCGTAAATTGAGATATTCCCAGGGATGCGTGACGGTGTAATCACACGTCGCGAAGTAGGCAAATGATAGATCTACTTTTGTAATCGGTATGGTAAGAGATGGTAAGGTTACAATACGGGACCCTGCATGTTCTTACATGTCTTTTTGACACCTCATAGATACCATCTCTATCCAAACACGTTCCTCTTCTTTTCGGACCTTCATCACCCTCCACTCTTCTCTTCTTCTCTTCTTTTCATCTTCTCTTCTTTTCGTTCCTTCTTCCCTTATCGTCTCACGTTTTCAATTTTTATTTGTTCATTTTTTTATTATATCCTTAGAAAATGTTTAACCACAAGGGTGCTTTAGAAATTCTATTTGAAATCACTAACATGACGATCTATTTGTTTGAATTTACATTTGCACCGATATTCTCAGAAATAAATAATAAAAACAAATATCTTGCCCGGTTCAGCTCGTAATGTGAATATGTACGTATTATGTAATCTGGGTCGTTGACCGTAAATTAGTTGTAGTCCTGTTGAAGATCGGCAGTATTTATACTCTTTAAGGGCTTGCATTCCGAACTTGGGGTTTTGTGGTTCCTGAAACTACGTTATGTGGTGACTTCGGGAGTCACGAAGTGTTTCCGTAGTTTCACTGAAGTGGAATGTGGTCCAAAGTTTGGAACCGAGCCTTGATTCAATTATAGAATAACATGGAGGTAACACATTACAATGTTGATTTATTGCATTAATGACGTCATTCAATGATACTCTCCTCTCCATTTTCATGTTTGCTGTGTTAAACTACAGAATGATTTAAACAGTAATATAAAACACAAGGACTCTACTACAAAGAGACCAAAGTGAGAAACGTTATGTACCAGTAATTTTATTCGATACTAATGAATGAACACAGCAACAATTTAGAATTTTTCAAGTGAAGTAGTCAGGCATCTTACACTTCCGGGGACAAATCCAGAACACACGGATGTGAATCAGAATGCGGAAGGCAGTGAAGCCTATCGTTTCCGCTCCATCTATTTTCATGCTTCCCGTTTCCGCCCCAGTCATTTGTGTTCCCGAGTGAGAAGATCAAGTTTGGCGTCCTCGTACTTCTTTTCAATACATCGCTGATTACATCAATTCTCGCTATTTTTTCTCAGTACTTTGGTCTTCTTTACTCGAAATTAGTAAGCACTCCTGTGAATCGTGCGTTATAACTTTGCAGCTAAGAGTGATTTTATGTTTGAAATGTTATTAAATTCATAAATCTTTTTTATTTCAAGAAAACAGTTTGGTTCCATATAATTATTTCCATCACAGTCTTTTATATTCATGCTGTAACTCAATTCACCCAATCGGTGTTTCTTCATTTGATTCATATATGCTTGATACGCTCATAATATGTGTATCGCAGCAGAAATTAGATGCTGAATTGAGGTATACTTTAGAGACATTTTTCTTCAATTATGGTTTGATGTCTTCTTTATCGTCTTAATTGAATAACAAATGAAGTTAGAAACTAAAACATACATCATTATCTACCCTGCCATAGTTGTCTCCTTAGATAACTAATCATCTTACAATTTAATACTTGCTTTGCTGGGTGATGAAGAAACATTTTTTGAGGAATTATAAGTTACCCTCTATATAGGGAAGACATTCCCTTGAGTCTAAGATGCTATCATATTACATGGATTTATTACACAATACGCAATATTTTAGAAGACGGAAATCTGTATAAGAACGTTTTTTTACAAAGTGCTACGTATCGCAGTAATATATTATCCGCGAAAGATATCTTCTGTCTTCTATGTAAATAAAATTGAAGTGTCTATCTTTAATTTCAAAAGAACAGACTTTTTATAATCTCATATGCTTATCTAGGTGATCAAAATGCCATTTCACATAATTTTATAATTTTTGTCTGGGATGGTGAACCGATTACAATGCGATTTGCCCTGAAAGGTAGTGTTTTATCAGGTTTAACTTTTTTCAAATTAATATTATTTTCACTTTTATAAGAAATAATATTTCTTTCTTTGCTTTTTATTCAAATCTACAGTTTTATTTCTATATTGATGAAATTTTGTATACTTCAAAAGATGTAAAAAGTTATTATCCACGTGATACATCATAAAACTCTCCCAACTTTCTTTCTTTGAGGTTCAAGCGACATTTAAGCTTAACGATCTTCCAGTGCTTTGCAAACGTCTAGAAAACAAATGTATGTTAATAAATTTAATACCAAATACCAAATGTAATATACCACAAGTAATTCAATGTTCCTGAAAGTTCACAAAATTCCTCACTAAATGTATTTTTATTCATTCCGAAAGTGCAATTAGGCTTTGGGGTATCTAAGATCAAACTTTTTACTGGACGTTTGTCGAGAGTATGCTAGAATGTTTCCACCTACAGTTGCCAGTGACAATGATAGTGATAGCAACAATCGATGATTAACCATCGTACCCATCAGGGATCTTTCGGACCCCACGATTATTATTTTATTAATATTTTCCTGAATATTTGGAGGATAGTTTTAGTCTTCTAGATATGCTTTCGTGTACTCACTAAAGAAGTATCAAAACATTTTCACCTATTTTCCGAATTTTATAAGGGATTTATTATTTTTTCCGTTATGTGACACCGGTTGAACCTAAGTTTTATTGTGTAATTTTCCCATTTCCTTTTCGAAAATATTGCCATGAACTTCAAAAAATATCTCATACAATGTATCAATGTTTCAATTTTTGACTCAACTTTGACTTATCTTGAAATAACTTTCACAAACCCTTGTAAATACTTCTCGAGCATTGTGAATCAACAATAGAGGCTACGTACGGTGGAGGTTATTCTTTAAAATAAATATTTAATATGAATAAACTATAGTTAGTATGTTATTAAAATAATTTAGAAAAGATAATCTGAAATAAAATCAATTATTTACGTCCAGTATGTTGCCGTACACATTCATGTTTACCACTTCCAATTGTCAGTAAAGCATGGGGTCCAAGAAGATCCCAGGTGTAGTACTTCATATAAAAAGCAGTGCAGTACGAGGGTTAAAGGCAAACACATCGAATGGACGGACCAAAATGAGGCAGGGTGAGGGAACGAGGCCGAGTGAGCGGAGACAGGTTGGAGCTTGACGAGTGCAACGGGTCAAGATGGGACTGGATGGGACGAGGGAGCGTACCATAGATCCGAGACATATGTATCTTTTCTCTGGACACCTAGTAATGTACTATTTCCATTGAAATTCAAATAGGTTTAGGGATCTTCACATAGTTGATGTATGTCTTTTTGACGGAAACCAACTAGTCCATTGTACTAGATGTTGCATGAAACAGACACACTGCCAAACGTGTTAAAATGTTTCATTCCTGTGTGATGCATTGGCTCACACGGAAGCTGCTTGGTTTTCTTTCAATTTCTGCGCAGATTGAAAATTAGTGACAGATTATTTACATTATTGAAATTATTGAAGGCGTTGTCATTGTCAACAATATTATTTATTTTAGAAATAGCAGTTTTCGATGGCTTAGCCATCACTATCAGTTTTCTGCTGTCTGCTGCTATTTCTAAAATAAATAATATTGTTGACAATGACAACGCCTTCAATAATTTCGATTATGTGAATGTCAACTACAACTCACCACTGAATCAATCAATTATTTACGTTACGTTAGTGTCTCAATTAAAAATGCATCCTTGAGGGTCCGATGTAAACAATTTTCATTAACTTTATTAAGTAGTGATTTAAATAATTGAACGTTATAATCATTAATAAAAATTTATCATTTTTATTACAGCCAAGAATCTTTCAAGCGTATTTCCAGAAGTGAATAGTGTTTCACAATCAAATAATCTTGGCCAAATTCGTTTTGTTAACAGAACAGTATGCGTTATGGAAGAGGCCACTCCAGTCAACCTGCCGACAGATTTTAATGAACTAAACCAAAATATCAAATAAACCGTTGGACTACTTTCTTCGCGGATCTTTCCTCCCAGTCCATCTCAAGCATCTCGCCCCGAGGCTTTCTCATCTCCGCGATCCGTCTCATTCCGCTCCACTGTCCCCTTCGATAACAAGTTCGTTCTTCCGCGTTTCCCATCGACCGCCCGCTCGCACCGCCGCGTCGCGACCCCTCGCCGCCGTCTCGATTCGCTGCCATCGCTCGCGTCCCGCGGTGCCCATTCTTCACGGGCGCGTCGCGACGCCTTCGCGTCGACGTCGCCGCCCGCGCGTCGACTCTCAGCGGCCTCCCGTCATCGCCCTGCCACTTCGCAACCGGTGCCACCCCCTGACGCGTGGACTGGCTCTTCTGGATAGTTTCATGTAGAGCTGCGATTCCCAAACTTTTTTCATCGACCCCTTTTTAAAGGAATGGTTTTTGTCATCGACCTCCTACCGGGAGAGGTGGCTCAGGACATCAACTGATGTCAATATAGTGCCTCTGACCGGGAGGTCCTGGAGTTGGAGTCCTGACGGTGGCAGGGTTTTCGATACTAGCTTGTCAGCTAGGTCGAATTCAGTTTCTATCCGGAGGAGAATTCTAGCGGTCGGCTGCTCTCATCGGTAGTTTTCCGAGGTTTCTTCGATCAACATCAGGCGAATGCCGGAGCAGTATTCTCACAAACGGGTCACAGGTCGCGCGCAAGCTTTCCTACCTCTTCCTTGTCCTATGCTCCTTACTAGACACACATTAACATGAACAACACTACTACAGATGCCGGGAGACCGGTTGGGAGCTTAGAGCTTGTCCCGGCTAGGGGAGATAACTAGTTGAGGAAAACCCGCTAGCCGACGGTAGATCGGTGCCGGATCTTGCCATCGAGCAAGGGGAGATCACCGCCACCTCACGAGACAAAACATGCACTACACTTTCGGGAGTAAGGACCTTAGAGGTTGATGCGCTGAGAATCACTAACAACCAGCAAACCATGTGCGTCGACTCGCTCTTCTCGATAGTTTTTTGAATTGAATTGAATTTGCCTCAGGAGACTCAGGCCATCAGGCCTACTCTTCCGCCTGACCACGCAAATTCCGCAACGCTCCTTTCACCAACCATGGGAGAAAGAAGGTATTACTTGGGCAACGAAACAGGCGATTTGAATTTAGCTCAGAGGCGTCATTTCGGCTTGAGGATCTTTTACATGCAGCAAATCTACTAACATGGGACAACCGGCCCTCCGAAGGAAGGCGTACGAAGGATTTTTTCGCCCTTAAAAATCCACGGCTTTGATCGGGTTTGAACCCGCGAACTTGGGTATAGCAGTCCGATACGCTAACCGCTACTCACCGCCGCCTTTTTTGTAAAGGAGGGATTTGCAACATTCTTGTCATCGACCCCCTTTAAAAGAATGGTTTGTATCATCAACCTCCTTATTTTTTGCTCTTTAATATACAACACACTTCAGATTCAAAGTACAAAATAATGACAGAAAATGACGTATTGATAATTTATACAAAGATTTGGGAAATAATACATAAATTTTCTATTATTTTTTGTAATATTATCATTTTTATTTTAAAAATATAAAGAAGTTCGCAGAAAAGCAAAATCGCAGATTCTAATTACAGAAAGATTTCATTTTTATTCATGTGAATGACGTTTAATTTCAAGAGAAGATCCACGATAATTCTGGGGGCCGGCTGCTCTGATCGGCAGTTTTCTATGATTTCTCCAATCAATGCCGGAGCAGTCCTTTAACAAACGGGTCACGGATCACGGGCGATCTCTTCTCCTTAGTTGTCCAATACTCTCTCCTTACACGCACTTATACGTACATGCGTTACATTATCATATACGAAGATGATAGACCGGGAGCGGTAGCTCAGTGCATCAACTGATGTCACTGGAGCGTCTTTGACCGGTCCTAGGTTCGAGTCCTGACGGAGGCAGGATTTTCGACACTAGCTTTTCAGCTAGGTCGAATTCAGTCGCTGCCTGGAGAAGAATTCTAGCGGCCGGCTGCTCTGATCGGTAGTTTTCCGTGGTTTCTCCGATCAACACCAGGCGAATGCCGGAGCAGTACCCTACCAAACGGGCCACGGACCGCGCGCGATCTTTCCTATCTCTTCCTTGTCCTATCCTCTCCCCCTTACACACGCACTTACACTAACATGCAATACACTACCACATAATCCGGGAGACCAGTCGGGAGCTTAGAGCTCGTCTGAGCTGGGGCGGTGCCCCGCTGATGGGAGAGACCTGGTTAGGGAAACCCCACTAGCCGACGGTAGGTCGGCGCCGGATCTCGTCATCCAGCGGGGGAAGATCACCGCCATCTCCCGAGAAAAAAACATGCACTACACTAACGGGACTAATAACCAAAGGAGTTGACGCGCCCGGAAACACGAAAGAACCAAACCAAATGAAGATGATAGGGTGATCACGAGAAATTAGTAACGACAATAGCTAAATGACTATGGTGTGCGTGATGTTCGAGTTGGATACATAGTAATAAAAGAAAATAAACAACTTCGTGGTGAAAATATCCATCCCTGAGCTGAATTTCAACTCGGCTTTTGAGCTCTTGTATATGCTGTTTTGCTCTTACAGACAAAACCGCTGTAATTGTGGTAATTACACATTATAAATTGAAAAATATTACTTGTTAATATACTTTACTACCACAAACTGTTTTAATGATGGAAACTGCAAGTTATGGCGCAGCTCTCTCGGGCCTGTTTGTCCCTCTGATATTCAGGTACGGGCTTTCCAGATCCGCTGAACAAAATCCGCCCCTAATGATAAACTAGTGCTGTTTAAACAGCACGTACTTTCTCGCCAGTATTTTCACGCAAAATTACCCAAAAAGTACTCAAATTCTCGAAAAATTGTACATGACCTTATTTAAAAATCTATCTTTAAGAAAAAGATTTCAATCTTTAGTATTTTAATTGTAAGAAGACTTCGAAAAAATTTTGAACATTTGCAATTGTAGAAAAATCAGACAATGGTGCAGCCATTCTCTTAAACGTCCTACACACTATCCAACAAGAAAACGTAATAAAAAACAATGGAACCATTTTTTGTTGAAAATTTGGAAAATGCCCCAGAGGCGTCTTGTAATGTAATCCAAAACTAATACATCGGTTTCAAATTCAAGAGACCGCGACATCAGCCAGATCAATTGATAATATCGTGTTTGGAGAAAATAATCTGAATGGTTTAGCTACTAGCGTTGTTCAAAGACAGACGGACGTTTTGCCGTCAATCGATTTTTCTGTATCGATTATTCACGGTACATGGATTCTGTCTTCACCATGTGTTATGGGATGTTTTTCTAAATTTAGCAAATGGACTTTTCCATTTTTTTTTATGTCAGGACCCTATAATAAGAGATTTTTGCATAAAATTGACCGTTTTCGCGCAGCATTACATTACTTTCTAATTCGTAGCAAGAAGTAAAAATTCCTGCTCAATGACCACGTAAATGAGCCAAAAACGTCTACAAGTTTCAAATGAATGTTAACGGTATTTTTACATTTTTAATTGTCCCTTCATATAATTTGGAATATTTGTAATAACTTTGTGCGGAAAATGAACATTTCAAATACTAGCTTTGGGTCGATTTTCGAAATGAACACAATGCAATATCGAGCTGAGTGTTATCTGAGAAATACAATTTTATTCCTAGCGTAACACAACGATTAATAGAAGGTATGGTTAATTAATCTTCTGCAAAATATTTCAAAAGCTACCGCCATGAAAAAATTTAAATGAAAATTAAAAATTTCGCCGCATTAAAAATTTCACTCCGACAACAAACAAAAACTACAATAAAATTCGGAGGAGGAATTTTAGAAAATGCATTTACGTTTCGCGAGTTTACAAAAATATACCACACCCCATGGCTCATTGTATTTAACAGTCAATGACATAATAAATTTAATCTACAAAAAATAGATGACCAAATGGAAATCCATAATGATATTTTTTTAATTCTTCGATAGACTTTCGAAACAAATATTTTCATTTACGCGTCACCAATTCATTACCACGTAGAATGAAATCAAAATTTCTTAAGGATACATTTAGAACCCCCTGACATTTAATAATTAATTAAAATTTAAACAATTTTGGCTAATATTAAAATATCTTGAAAATCGCCTTGCGATCAATCAAAATTGAAATGTAGTTTCTTTGCATTCCATAAGGCCTTCGTCCTAAAGAACAAGTAACTGAGAGTGACCAACTCTAAATCTTCGAATATAAAACAGCGTGCCAGAAATGTCTCTCCGGAGTGGCACCTTGCTAGTAAGAGTGCCAGCAATGGAAATTATATTGGTAGCACTAGCTGAGGTTTGTAAAAAGCAAATAGCAAACTTACCAGAATCATAGCCTATTCTGGAAGTGTTATCCCCTTTCACTTGTTTCCCAGTAATCTGGTCGCAACCAACATAAATGCGATTTTTAATACGAGGCTCTGCCTCGGCTTAGTGCTGAGAGACTTTCCTGGCGCACTGTAGTTCAAACCCATGAAAGGCATAAAATACCGAACATGTAGGCAATACATTTTAAAAAACGCTCACGCATTTCCCCTCTCAATTGGTGGAATTCGGCAGAAAATGCCAGCCTTGTTCAGGAAGATCGTATGAGTAGTTGCGATTCCCCGCTGAAGAATGCTTTCCCTCTCCAGCTCTCTACCCAGGTCCACTCGTTGCTTACCGAGGAGCTTGAGCAAGGAGAAATCGTCTCAGGTATTAGGGACACTAAAGAATGTTACTTATAAATAGGATAACACTTATCTGTATGCACTAAATTGTGCTTTATAACGTGTAATCATCCAGTAGTTATTTATGCACCAAGTGCGTTTTCAAAGGTCTAATGATCGAGCGTCGACAAAAAGCCCGAGGGCTCTCTGCCTCGCGAGATCATTAGAACCAGCTAGCGCATGTGGTACTTACCTGATGTCATTTTTATGTATTTTTAATGATTAATATTTAGTACTTATTTACTAATTAACTAGTTGTTAACTTGACTGTGTTCGTCTTTTCATATTTCCCTCTCATAATACCCTTTCATAATTTCCTCTCATAATTCCATCCATAAGAGAACATGTAATACCATTCAACTCTTTTCATATTTCCCTCGTAACCACGATCCTCTCGATGAAGGTAAGTTATACAGCGTATATACAACTCCGTATTGAAGGCAATAACAAGCTATAACTTAATAGCAAAAAATTAAATATATTTCTCTCGCAGCACTGCTCCATACGGGATGAGTTCCAAGCTTCCGAATGGTCTCGAAATATGCGTGGTAGTATAGTACATGTAAGAGTATGTAAGGGAGGTGGACATGATACGCTAAGGTCCCCACTCAGTTTCTGCAGAAACATCCTCAATGCTGGCTCTGAGCTAAACTCAGCCGGTGATTTGGAAGTAGCCTGAAATAAAGAGAGCTAACTCTTGAAAACACTAGAGGTCGGACCGGGAGCGGTAGCTCAGTGCATCAACAGATGTCACTGCAGAGCCTCTGTCCGGGAGGTCCTAGGTTCCAGTCCTGACGGCGGCAGGATTTTCGACACTAGCTTTTCATCTAGGTTAAATTACGTCACTGTCTGGAGGAGAATTCTAGCCGCCTGCTGCTCTGATCGATAGTTTTCCGTGGTTTCTCCGATCAACACCAGGCGAATACCGGAGCAGTACCCTACCAAACGGGCCACGGACCGCGCGCGATCTGTCCTTCCCCTTCCTTGTCCTATCCTCTCCCCTTACACACACACTTACACTAACATGCATCACACTAACATATTCCGGTCGGGAGCTTAGAGCTTGTCCCGGCTGGGGCGGTGCCTCGCTGGTGGGAGAGTCCTGGTTAGGGGAAAACCCCACTAGCCGACAGTAGGCCGGTGCCGGATCTCGCCATCAAGCGGGGGAGGATCACCGCCATCTCCCGAGAAAAAAAATGCAGTACACTAACGGGACTAATGACCGAAGCAGTTGACGCGCCCGGAAACACGATAAAATCAATCAATCAATAAATCAGTAAAAAACACATTATAGAGGACCTTGTTGAAAATGCGCCTCTTATGAGAGCGTAGGCTTCCGCGGCCGGAGTCATGATTAACTTGGCTATCCGGGAGACGCCGCGTCCAGGGCGTAGTACTGCCCTGAGGAAGGTCGCAGAATGGCGACCGAAACGTTGGCACCTGTGCCCTGGACGCGGCGTCTCCCAGATAGCCAAGTTAATCATGCGCCTCTTATTTCAGGAAAGCAATCTCTAGTGCGAGTTTTCCTCTTTTGAGTACCGGACCTAAAATTACAGTCATCACATATGAGCGTGGTGGTTAAAGTGGTCTTTTGGTCAAGATCTCCAGTTTCCAGAAACTCATATTTTCCTACTGTTTCAACATTCGTATATATCATCATTATTATCGTATATTCGTTGGTATAGGTCTCGCCTTCAAGATCAAACATTATAAACATGCTCCATGACCTCGCTACAAGAATTAGTGTTACGACTCTCGTAGCCCTTTACGCCGGACGCTCCCGTGATGGCCCCAACATTTCGCAATCGATGGCGCCGTTCCGCACACTTCGTCTGGTTATTATCGATAGCTCTTGGAACTCGAAGCCGGACGTTATGAGTCCATATTTTGAAGTTTATGTCTCATATCGAGTTATATTTCAGCCAAATTATTGCACAGGACGCCCCAAACACACCTCTTCTTAAATCTAGAGGCGCCCGCTTCCCACTTTTCTAGCAACTGAAGTTCAATCTCACATCCATCACTCGTCACGTCCAATACCCTGATTTTTATGAGACTTCACCGGCAAATGGTGTATAATTTAAAATGCATGTAATCAAAGTCTGAAGTTTTTAAGTTTTTTAAAGATCTTTTTTACTTAAGAACAAGTGCTATGGACAAAAATAACATAATGTAAACATAGCCCTACCCAAACAAAAGATATTAAGTAGGTGTTTTGGTAAAAAACGTAAATATAATACAATCGTATAGGGCTATGGATGTAAGGGTTGTAGACAGAGAAGGGTGAAAAAATGAGGTTATAAGTAAATAATAGGAAACAATAAAACAGAAATGGGTTTAAAAAGCTGAGGTAGAGGAAGATACAAAGAGCAAGAAATAATACACACTATTGAAAAGAATATATGTTAAGCTTTAAATAAGATTCAGAGTCTGTAAGTAGGAAATAATATATCATATTTGAATACAATACAAAACCTTCATCAAAGATTTTGGATTATCAAAGATGATCTTCTCCCACATGCGTCATATACATTTTTACTGCTTTTTGATTAACTAAATGAAATCAAATCAAATGTGAAACATAAACACCCCAAAAATATCGATTTGATATATGAAAGTGAGAAGTAAAGATATGTCAAGTGAAGAACAGACATATAGTATTACAATAACTTTATTGGTTCATGCAATAATAATAATAATAATAATAATAATAATAATAATAATAATAATAATAATAATAATAATAATAATATGGCAGAAAGCGCATTTTATGAATTGAAATATGTTTGTGGCGACACTCTTAGGAATTGAGGAGGAGTTCAAGAGGATTAACTACAAACGAGGGAGAATATCATATCCCTTCGCATGTACTAATCATAACTGGAAAATAGATGCAAGTGCATGGCATTAATCATGCAAAATTGCTGGATTATAAAATGCGAAGTTATTTTGCAGTAACTCGTTAAATTGATTTTCATCATAAAATAGTTGACCGTTTTTTTAGGAATCAGCATGAAGATGTTAAAAAACACAAATGTATCCAATTTGATACAAATGTATCAAATTAAAACGACAAAATTAGTCGGGAATAATAGAGAACATTAAATAAATAAAATAATAAGTGGGAAAAAATGTTAGTGCATTCCTGAAACAGTATTTGAAAATGTTGAAAACGTAGGCTAATAATTGGTGGGATAATTTCCCAACTATTGAAAGCAGAAGAATTGATTTTAAAGATTTTAATGTAGTACATTGTTAAATTTTCCTTCTGTTGCTGTTACAAGAACTGATAATTGTTCTTTCTACTATTTAGATCTCTATTTTGATGACAGTGCCTATTTTTGCTTTCAGGTAATATATTTAAAATATATGAAATGTGAATTTTTTTGCAATACAATGTTCAACAAAAATTAATGTAATCCTACTTTTATGTAGAAGTAATGCATATTATCTGAATTGTTGTTGAAGTCGAGAAAGTTGGGTAATTCCGAAAACTATTCATTAACACACAGATGTTAATATAGGAAAAACGGCAAAAGAAAGAAACATTACTGTATCCAATATTAACATTTTTCCTTCTTTAATCACCTGAAGTAACAACGTTGCCTCACTAGCAATATGGTAATCCTATTATCATAACTCTAAAGAAGGGCATCGAAAAGGATTGGAGAAAACATATGTACCCCGAAAGAGCGCGCGTTTATCCCGCCATTATTCTGCAGCCACTGAGCGAACGACGTGTACTATTACTCAGAGGAGGGCGCGCAGGCACTTTGCAGAACGGCGCTCCCAAGAGCTTCCCCCACCCCTGCAGCTTGGCCTCGTCTTCCGCGCGGCGCTGAGGGGTGTTTGCCCGCGCTATCGCGTTTCAGGGGCAGCGCCCGCCCCTCCACGCCCCCTTCATCCCCACTCGCCCCGGCCGTCGTCCCGCCGCACACTAGGCCGAAACCAATCAAGGGAGCAAAAGAAAACACTTAGTATTGAACATACTTATTTTATTGCTTTCCAGTGTTCTAAATTGTCTTGTTTTCAATCATAATCAGTGTAATTTGTTTTAGTGTGTTCAGTCATAATCTGTTTATTGATTTCTGTACGTCAATGTCTTATCATGTGCAGTTCAATTTTATTAATGTAATTTGAAGTTTGTCAGTGAACACTCGTTCCTTGTAATCGGCTAGGCAATATCAATTTTTATCTTTTTTTTTTTTTTTTTGCTCAGTGTAAATTCAATTTAGTGTTAATTTTATGCTTCAATGTTATTTCAATTCATTTATTTTTAGTAATAAGTATAGTTGTTAGTTGGTGTTGTGGCATGCGTGCGTTCAATGTGTTAAAAGAATACAAGATTTCAAATAGTTCTCGATCGATTCACTAGTTTCTAGTTTTCTTGTTTATTATGTTTCGTTCGGGTACTTTTCAGCTTACCACTCTGATACAAATCTCTGTATCGTAAATTATTAAATTTAAATTACTAATTTAACATGCCAGAAGAAGCAGCAAAAACTTCGGAGAAAGCTTCATGTGAAGCGGCAGTTAAAAGCATAGACAATCAAGCAAATTTAATGCAAAATTTTGAAGTAATCAACGAGAAAACTTACGAGAAGTTGTTACGTAACTTACGTAACTTACGAAAACTTACGTAACATATATCACCGGTCTAAATTATTCTATTAGTATTTTCGATTACCATACAAATTTTCCAAATGGTATCACATTTTTTTTATTTCAATGAATTTTTAGGTGAAATAAGAAGGATGCCTAAAGATGGGCTACGCAGAGTTGAATTGGAAAATAGTTTAGTAACAAGGGCCCGAAACAGGTAATTCACGCACGAGTCGAGTTTGTCATACCGAGGACAACAAAGTGACAGTGCGGGAATCACCGCGGGCCCGTGTTGCATATACTATTTTTTATCACGTCGTAAGCGAAACAGAATGCGAAAAGTGAAGGAATATAAATTAAATACAAAATAACAAGAAATACGTTAAGTATAACTCAAAATATTTATTGTATGTAGCGTACATATTACATTTTTCTATTTCTTCTCAGAATTATCATTAACAACAAAATTAACTGAACAATTATTAAATTGAAAGGAAAAACGCTCATTTCTTAACGAATTTATAGATATAGGCTGGGCATCTCAACATTTTTCCACATCAAGTACCAAAAAAAAAAATGGATTCCTGTCACTGTCGCAACACTATTGTTTGTAAATAATAAACAAAGATGTCAAGACGAAAGACAATTGCGAAGCGTTACAGATATTTCACACACCCTTCGGGATGTTTCAAACACTGCAAAAAAATTAGCTGTTTCCCTCACAGAAAACAAACAGGAGAAACCGCGTTTTGAGCACGGCGTGTTAAAAATTTCTTTCGTATGTTCATGAAACATAGGCCTTTCTTCTTGGGTAAGTAAATAATTAAGCTAACGTCAATAAATTTCTCTTCAGGAATTTAATCTCATGGCATTATTAAAACGTCAGTGAAAATTAAGAGAGCCGGGAATATTAATCTTAGTGATAACTTGCCACGTGGGTGTTGCTAATGATTGGATCTACATGCGAGTTCAAATCCTGAGAAAGTCATGAGTGTTGTTTATTCTGTAGGTTGTGCCTGGCTTTTCGGCATTACGCATCATCCTATCAATAATCCATCACCTACAATTCTCAGTCATCCAATTCATAATAATTCATCTCTCTTTATTCATCAAGACAGGAGAGTATAAAGGTATAAGCCTCATCGTAGTCTATGCTCAAAATATAACACTCATCAATCAGAAACGTCTCTCTTGTATTAAGGGTAAATCTATTCGAAATACGTAACGCTTTGTAAACACATTACTTTTCAGTGAAGTACAAGTAGTTTTTCATTACGGCAGCCATTGATCGTGCTCCGTACCTAAGTTTCAAGCAAGCTTCTTTAATAAAAACTGAAAATCAATAGTGAACGTTAACATTCCCCTTAAATTTGTATTAGTGTTACTTTTTAACTGTTATGCACAACAATACACCGAAGGCGAAACCCATGGCAATGCAAAACAAGATGCGTTATTCTTTCTGATAGAGTACACGAATGAGTTCCACGATGACCCACATATTGTCCTAAAATAAATATTTATCAACAACAGTTTTTGGGATTTTACAATTACAAAGAAACTGTACTGTAACTGAAAAAAATCATGTACACGGGAATGACCCTTTCATAATCCACTTCAATTTCTTTGTAAAAATAAAATATTTCTACTAGAAACATCTGGATACATTACGTCACCACGACAATACACAGAAACATGAATAAAACCTGAATTCAATGCCATATATTTTCATTTTACACTGTTTTTATTTTGGTTGTTACATTTTTATATTACGTCTTGGTTAAATTACTTGCTCAAAAATACATAAGATGTATGCCATATTTGATTTTGGTGTTATTTCGACCCAGTGTTCACCGTGGCAATACCCTATGCTCACCTCCGCATTCTACTCCTTCCTCCAACGCCACGACGATATCCTACCCGACACCCCCCTCCTTCTCCCCCCCTACTCACACTCTCCCTCCTGAGCGCCTGCTCGCTGCCACGCTGTTTTTCTCGGGTCATTGAATTAGCTGAGACGGCGCTGTGTGTGGGCGGAGCCTCAAAGTAGACTGTTTTGCTTCGAGGTGTTTTCTAATAAGGCTCCCGTCCGAACTTCCTTTACCAGAAGATGGAGTTTAACGAAGGTTTGGTTAATTATACGCAGGTTGAGAAAATGTAAGAAACTAGTGGTGAATAGAATTAATAATATCAGTTGCGATGAGAATAAAAGTTCATACGCGTGGAGGTGGTTTTAAGCATTTTTTGTAACTCTTGGTTGAGTTGAAATTTAATTTGCTTTTTCCAGCCTCTCATCCATCACTTCTGAAATGTCGGGGATAAATTTATGTAAAGATAAAATATTATCTTCTAACAGTGTTCGATATAGATTATGTTCCCTACTTAAAGATTTAAAAATCTGCCAACGTTGATGATGTATATTAAAACTTTTTATTACGCTTTTTAAACATTATGTTTTAAAAATATCTTTCTAGAATATTAACTTATCTTCCTAGAATATTAACTTATCTTAATGTATTACGTCAACAGTGTCGTTGAAAGTCCCTTTTACTCTCAACTGTTGCAAAATTAAACGGCTGCTTTGTTCCGCAAAGCATCTCGGAGCCCAAGAATAAACTCTTCTCCATTTTACTTCAGCGCTCTCGCAACGTTTTCGGCACTCTTTTTATGCAATTATTTCATCAAATTTCTCGCTTTTGATCTCGTGCAGCAGAAGCCCTGGCGAACGAGGGCCTCTTCATTTTCATTATGTTTGTTTTGCGGCCTTCTGCTCGTCACAGCAGTCGGCCGAATGCAGTTTCCACCTCGTACCACGCCAGGCGTAAGTCTGCTCAGGCAACCACGCGCTGTGGAATTGAGTCTCCGGGAGGCACGAGCCATCTTCTTCGTGGTCTTCTTTGCATCTTCGTAATTCCCTGTGTGACGTAAGATTTTATTTGTATACGTGCAGTGTACCTTCTCTCTCGCTTTTTCCCTCTCCGTACTAACCAGCGTTATTCTGTGTTTTTATAGAAAATTACGGAATTAATGGTGTTAAATATGTTTCAGTGTTCAACTTTGTTCTCATTCTGTACGTTCTTGTAATTTTCTGTGTTTCTTAAGTCTAGATTTATATTGCCTACACATTCTTTTCTCCTTTGTGAATCTCTGTCTATCGTTATGTTTCTATTCGTTATTTTATGACGCATGGGGACATTTAGAATACGCCAATGTAGCAACTTTATTACGTTATTCATTCAATATTTATCATTTCATATTTTTTAATTAAACATTTTTCTTGTCCTTCTAATCGTTTTCTTTATTACGCGCCATTATTATCTTAAATTATAACTTTATCGTAATAATGTATAACTTTCTCCCTCTCTCTCTCTCTCTATCTCTCTCTCCCTCCCTCTCTCATCCTCTGCCCTTCATTTCCTCTCCCTCGTTTTCAACTCTTTTGAGTATAAGCTTTTCTCTTGCATAGTCCAGTGCCTCAATTCCCATTTCACCATTATTGTATTTTCCATCCACGGCATATTAATATACCGCTCCACGGTCCGACACTTTCCATCATCTTCCGTAGTCTGTTCACGCTCACCCACACGTACTCTCTCTCTCTCTCTCTCTCTCTCTCTCTCTCTCTCTCTCTCTCTCTCTCGCTCGCTCGCTCTGACACACACACACACACACATATTCACACACTGTGCATGTTCGTTGCTGTAGTTATCTCCATTGGCTCCGCACAGTCACCCGCCGCCCACGCACCCCGCCGCAGGAACTCGATGCTCCAACTTTTGGGGTTGGTTTGCTGGCAGAAACGAGGTCCCGCGCGCGCGTTCTTTGTGCCGGTTTATTACGTTAAGACCCCTCCCTCTTCGGCGGCGGCGTGTGTGCGGACCGGGGTTATTATATGCCTTTGGTGGGGGTCCCACGAAAATTTAATATTCCGCGGGACCGCAGCTCCTTTCCGACGCTTGGCGGCCAGCTGCCCGGCGCCACGGCGGCGGCGTGGAGGACGAGGGGGCGACGGGGGCGACGGGGGCGACGGGGGCGACGGGGGCGACGGGGGCGACGGGGGCGACGGGGGCGACGGGGGCGACGGGGGCGACGGGGGCGACGGGGGCGACGGGGGCGACGGGGGCGACGGGGGCGACGGGGGCGACGGGGGCGACGGGGGCGACGGGGGCGACGGGGGGCGACGGGGGCGACGGGGCTGATGGGGCGATGGGGCTGGATGGGGCTGATGGGGCTGATGGGGCTGACGTGGGGGGGTTGATGGGGCTGGATGGGGCGACATGGGGCGGATGGGGCGACGGGGATGGGGTTGATGGGGCTGCGCTGGGGCGACGGGGACATGTCTGGACAGGGCTGGGACATGAATGGGGGGCTGGATGGGGCCGGAGGGGCGACGGGGCTGATGGGGCCGACGGGGCCGACGGCCGACGGGGGCGAGGGCGACGGGGGCGGCGAGGGCGACGGGGACAGCGGAGGGGGCGGCGGGGAATGTCTGCAAGAGGCGAATGCGGTACAGGGGACGACAGGGGCGGGGGCGATGACACCAAGAGCGCTGGAGGTGGCGTGGCTGATGTCAGAAATGACGGCAAAATCTGCGGCGCTGATGCGGCCGTAGGTGGCAGCGGTGGGCATCTACGTACTTGCGATGCAGGTCGCGTTGGCGGAGGCTCCAGTGGAGGCGAGAGCGGCGCTCACCGAGATGGGTGCGATGGTGGTGGCGTTGGTGAGCCTATGGCGGACGTGAAGGATGCGAAGGCGAAGGGAAAAGTGCAGGCGATGCTGGAAGTAGTGTAGCGGTGGCACGAGGACATCAGTGATGATGACGACAGCGACGGCGACAGTAACAACGGAGTTGGGAGGTTGTGGGTACGAGAGCAATGAAGATGGAGGTGGTGGTGTCAATGGCAGGAAGAGGTTGCATATATTTTAATGTAACCACGATTAGGTGTCAGAATAAAGGAATATCAGTTATTACAATAATCACTTGAAAAAAGACTTCAAATTTTCGATATATATTTTATAAACCGTTACATAGGAAGGCTTGTTTTATTCTACTTGGGGAATGATACATTTAATCCTTGTTTCATTATTGACAAAAGTTTGGTGTTCTGCATAAATTCTGAATCTCGACTGGTTTCCCATCTACCTGTTTCTCCCTTACTTCAACATTCATTACTGTGAATATTATTCCCATCAAAATTCACGATAACAAACATCGACAATTACAGCAACATTAATTTTACTTCATTAAAATCACACCATATGTCTCATGAGGTCAAAGTTCGGAACAATATATAAAAAAGTAAATAAATAAATACATGAACTAATTCATAAAAGAAACCTATCACATGAGACTAACGTTTCAGTTTATTGTTCATCTTATCGAGTTATTTCACAAGGATAAATAACAAAAAAGATCTATAATGAGAAGGTAGAGGGGAACAAGTAACAAAAGAAAAAAGAAGAAAAAGAAGCGCAAGAAAGGGAAAAATATGGAATAATTAAATCTTTTCAATTTCCGTCTTGTACTGAATCCCCATTAAGACTGCAAAAGGGGCGTGGCAGGCGGCGGAGCTAGAGGCGGTGGTGGGGCCCGACTACGCCCGCACTCGCCGCGTGTGTACAAAACCTGTCGGTAGACGGCGCCCGCCCGCCGCCGCAAAGAAAGCCCGAGGCTCTATTCTTATCGAGCGCTGCGTTTACGCCGCGCGAGCTCTTGCTCGTGCGGAAGATCAATGAAGGTGCGTGGGGGAGGAAAGTTCAGAACCTCTGGAGATTTCAGGTCATAAATTTTTATGAAATCAGGAACAAGTTGAAGGAAAGTGTTGCGTGCGCGCTAGCCTTTCCTGTTCCCCCGGGACTCTCTGGAAGTCTCCTTTGGGAATCGAGAATATCTTCTACCTCGTGAAAGGCTGCTTTTAAAAGGGCTTTCCGCGTGCGGCTATAAAGTGTTCGCAATTATGTTAAAGCTGGGCAATATTTCAGTATTACTGTAAAGAATAGAAGTTTGTTATGTACGGTGGTTTCTCTCGTTTTCTGCTTAAAATTCGAAGTGCAATTTGTTTTACTTAATAAAACATTTGTTTCGGTACACAGAAAATACTGGGTTTTGCAATATGTCGATCATCCTCGTAAAGATTGCGCATGAAATTCTAAGAAAACTTCAAGAAATAAAGTCCTTGATATAGATTTTTTTCGACAATTTTCGTGATAAAATATTCGAAATCGTTATGAAGAATATGAACATAGTTTTTTTAGCATGTCTTCTAACTGAAAAAATTGACTGTATTTGCTTGTGTTTACCGTTGTTTCCGCAATAATTTTATTGCAATTTTCTGTCCATGTATTGTTTTGAGATCTTGAAACGGTCTTCTCTTTCGCTTCCCACTCTCAATATTTGATAGACGAAGAAGGCAAGTTCTTTCCTTCAATTCCACTGGGGACCCTTAAAGCTTACGGTCCATCTAGAGAGCTTCAGGATATTGGCTATCTACTCTCTGGCTCCAAAGACTTCTCAGAACTTCTTACGGTCTCTTTCTATTACTCATCATCTGCCCGTCTTTACTGAAATGGCAAGCTATGAGAAGACAGCAAACTCGTAAAGTTTTTAATATATTTTCACGGATAGTATGCATTACTCCTCTCTATGTAAGTCATGGTTTGCATTACATCTCTTTCTTAGTAGTATGTGTGTATGCTCTTCGATGAAGGATTCGTGACATTAATTTCAATTTTTCAACGAAACCATGGCTTATATGCAATATGTTAAAAGACTATGTATCGTTTGTAAAATGGGTTTTTTGTTATATTCAGTTCATTTAGTAGTTCTATAAAGCTTGTTATTATATTAAGTGGCTTTGATAAAAGAGTTTTAGATGGAGTTGTTTTACAATATTTTGAAAGGCATGTTCTCAATGTAATTAATAATTAAAAGTACAGAATATATAAAACGTTTGATTATGACTCTATTTCAGCGTCAATGGACGGCGTGTTCTGCTGTGGAGCGGGGGACAAAGAACTCCTCCTCCACTCCTAAAAATGACATTACACTGTTGAAGTATATTACATTTTACTGCCGGGATTTGCGTTCATAATCCGCGTTTTAACGGCCCGGTGAATGCAGTGAAAAATTTAGTACATATTAAGAAATATTAGTGAGAAAACTCGAAAACTACAGTTCTCTTGGCGTGCTAACGAAGAGCTTCTAGTTAATGAAGATACTGCTTCAACTGCTGCAAAAGTAGCCGAATCTGGATTTAAACTGACAGAATTTCCGTCGACAACCGTGAACTCTGCTCTGATTCCATGAAAATCGCTGACGCAAAGTTCGCTCCTCGTCGGAACGAACGTGGAAAAATAAGGAAGCCCAGATGCCAAGAATATATATATACTATACTCACATATTCACATCGATATACACAATATTATGCATTACGTTGTCTGGTTCCATCTGTCTTTGTGGTGTTGTGATGTATAATGTTTCATATTAAATCCCTCCTTAATTTCCAACTCCATATTAAATTTCTAAACTTCACGTACGCCCAATAATATCTTAATGATATTCTTTGTTCCCTTCCCAGCCATATTCAACCCCCTTCCGATCTTTACGTTTGCCTTAAGAATTATCTTGATAATCGTATCTCTTTTACTTTTTCTCTAGAACGCGTCCTTTTACACGCCTTTCTATAACTTTAACTACTTAGTCATGTTTTTTATGATGGCCTTCATTTATTCCGTTTCTCTTCACTACAACTTTTTCTAGTTTTCTCTCTCGCTCCTTCTCGCTCTCTTACGTCGTACTCGTCTCTCTCTCCCTCTCCCTCTCTCTTTTTCTCTCTCTCTCTCTCTCTCTCTTACTCTTTTATTGTTAAAATCCACTCTTCACACGATCATATTCTCTTCCATCAGTTTTCTCACAGTAGTCACTCTTCCTCTCTAGTCTCGTTCTGTATCACCAACATTTTATCATTAATATAATATAACCTAAATATAATGATATTTATCGTGGCTGGCTGTTAACATGTAGTATTATATGGAGTCAGAAAATCAAAATGTAGAATGACAGCCCTATCAGCCATTTCCCGACACTCAATCTCCATTTGTCGCATTCACAGTTCATACACCATCTTAATTTAGTGCAATCACGCCTCTAAGCATTCGTTTCAACAATCTCTTTCATTACTTTCTTCCGGGATGTGCTTCCTGAGTAACTGATTGCTGGATTATTAGTGATTCCGGGCGCGTCAACTCCTGAGGTCATTAGACCTATATGTGTAGTGCATGTTTTTTAATCGGAAGGTGTCGGTGACCTTCTCCCGCTGGATGGCGAGATCCTTTGCCGACCCTTCGTCGATTAGTGGAGTTTTCTCCAACCATATATCTCTCACCAGCGGAGCACCGCTCCTGTCGGAACAAGCTCTCAGCCCCGACCGATCTCGCGGCACGTGTGGTTGTGTAGTGCACGTTAGTATAAGTATGTGTAAGGATAGGATTAGGGTAGGACAAGGAAGAGGTAGGAAAGATTTCGCGCGGCCTGTGAGCCATTTGTTAGGATACTACTTCGGCATTCCACTGATGTGCTTCCTGTGCGAGATTAGTCACTTGGATGACTAGTGACACAAAGTCGATGGAAAGTTTTGTTAAACCACAAATTCGCATTAGTTTCTTCCATATTCCAGGCCCAACCTTCCGACGAATCTTGTCACCCATTCACTTGTAACGCCTTGGCCCTCCACCCCGCGTCAAGCGCCGTCGCAGGCGTGTGAGACGCAGGGCGTGCGCGTTGCCCGCACCTGTTGTCTCGCCCCATCCATCCTTAGCCCAGCGCCGCGCCGCGCCGCGCCGTCAGGAGCCACTGTGTGGTGACAGGGGGAGGTTCTCGCTACTGCAGGCGCCGCACCGCTTTCTCAGGAACAGCTGTCGCAATGCGACATAATCCGTTTCGTTACATCTCGACGTTTGCGGGTTCCTTCTCTATCTCTCTCTATATGTCTCGGCGTTATTCAAATCGTGGTGTTCCTTTATTGAATTACTGTCTACGATGAGTCTTCATGAATAATAGAGAGAGAATGATTTAAATATATTTTTATTCATGTCAGTTATGTAAAATTCTTCACAAAATTAGCACTCATGTGTTTGTTCATCATATTTATCACTATTTTTATAAAGACTAAATATTTCTATTGACACTCGTTTTGTAACAATCTGTTTTTATGAAAGTGCGATTCTCTAAGCATTCTTATGAGACCAACATGAACAATCAAAATAATGCATTATTCTTTTTAAATTAAGAGCGTCTTACAAAACAGTGTTGTAAATATCAGTTTAATACTTGAGATGAATGTAATACAAGTTGTAATGAAGGTTTAAGTAAAAAGTGTTTTCTGTAAGATGTACTCCTTCTCACACTGAACTGCGGAGACACTTTTCACACGCTCCGGCACCCGTCTCTTACACAACCTCTTGCATCGCTTTCCTCTCTTGTTAGCGCCATTCAACGAGCCGACTATCCGAGCTGCTGCAGTGTGGGAGCTATGTCGACGTGCAGCTGTTCCTTCTCACTAGCAAATTCATCCTTTGTAGGCGTTTCCTCGACCCGCTTGAAATCACAGATGAGACAGAGAAAGATGTTCCTTATTTCTGTTGAAATAATATTGTGCGTATTACTCCACTTCGATGAACATTTCAATCGTTTTAACGCGCGTGACAGAGAGTTCGCAGAGCATTTTGTGTGTTTTTCAATGCTTACTCCGCGTTTTGTTCCTCTATTTCCTTCCGTTTACATCTACTTCCCATTTAGAGAATCACAGCCGCAATGATGTATGAACTATTATAAGTAATCCAATTACAAATAATCCGTATTACAACAACCGTAGTACAACTGTTACAAGTAATCCGTATTACAAGTTATCAAATTCGTATTGTCTGTAGTTTATAATTCATTATCGGTTACGTAGTTATAAATTTATTATTACAAATAATTTTGCAATTTTGAAGTTAAGTGTTCGAAAATTAGATTCTTCGATAAATAAGAGCTCCATTACTCATAGCGTCACAGCCCATTGTTTTCATGTTCACATGGCGTCTCATGATCTTAAAAAAACTACGCTAGTTCTGAAATTGAGAGAGCCCAAAAATTTAGAAAATATATAAAACCATGATATTAATTAGTAATAATAGAATTAAAACGAACACCACGGTTATACCATTGTTATATTACAGATTTGATATTTCTTAATAAATATAAGTACATTGATTGGATACATTTTATATTGTGAAATTCCAAATGATTTCAGTGTTACAATGTATTAAAAATTCGTGTTTTGAACTCTCATCTGACTACGTAGCAAAGTGAAAGAATAGTAATGCTGCGACGAAAATCGGCTATTATCCTACAGAAAGCACTTCTTAAGTGTGGCCTGGTGAAAATGAATAAATATTGGTTCTCAAGAAAGTTCAATAATATTGTTGCTGTATGTATTGAATTACTTACTTGCGTTTACCGCGAACGGACGAACAGGCGGACAGACGAACTCGCTGTGTCGTCAGAATCCACGACTTGTGGGTTGATATCGAAAAATCGATTGATGGCAAAACGTCTATCCGTCTATGCGTCTGATTGTCTCTCAGTCCGTCCATTAGTCCGTGTATCCGTCCGTCCATCTGTCCGACTGAGGTCAACTTAATCGTTCAGTTGATTTTCTCCAAAATTGAGATTCCCGGATCAATCCAAAGGAACTAAAGGCTCTGCGAGTTTGAAACGGATATTTGGATTTTTAGGAGTACTTTACATGCAGTCTCAACAACACTTTCAAAATTTTCTTAAAAATGGCTTCAATATTTGTGATTACATTTGGTTCTGGAATAGCGTGAAGGAAGCTGAAAACATAGCATAGTTTTCATTTTCGTTGAAATCTCTGAATTTTCGATGCTAGCAAACGTTTTTGGGGTGTCATCCTGCAAGTGCATTATTATACGAATAAACGTCAATTTAAAGACATGTAACCGACATTCATACTACAAAATGTAGAGTATGAATAGATACGAAATATTTCTAGGCTGTTCTTCAGGATTGTCGCAGTTCTTGAAAAATTGGGTAAGGACTAATACATCACAAACACGGATAATAAATAATTTAAATGATATGTACTAAATTTACGCACCACGATCATTATATTTCGCCTGTCGCTGAGTAGATTGGTTCCTAATATACTATTCCGCCAGAGGCCTGTAGAGATGCGGCAGAACTGGTACTTAATAGTTTGGTTTTTTTAATACCGGGTGTCCCACCAACTATTGGCCATCCTCATATCTTCGAAACGGTTCACGATATCGAAGTGCAGTTATCATTCAACAACGCGGAATAATGGGGCAGGCAAGTAACATGCCGTAAAGATATTGCTCGTAATGATTTTTGTTTCCGAGAAATTTAATTATCTTGGATTTTTAATGGAACTGTGTATTTTTCTCACTAACAATGAGTAGATCTTAAAATGAAGAATTCAATGATGTATCATTTGTTCATGCTTTGTCGGTAGTTTGACTATAAAATAATACTTTCTGACATGTGATTTTAAACTAAACCAACAAAATTTCCTTTAGTAGCCTTCCTTTTGCAACTGTCGCCTTAGGGGGATGGTGCCTTTCGCTTCGCGGCGCCGCCGCGCGTATCAAACTCAGCACTGCGAAGCCATCTCGCCCAAAGGCGAAAGTTGCAAACGCTGCTACAGGAAATATTGTCTGTTTAAATTAAATTACATGTCAAAAAGTCAATTTTTGTACTCAAATTTCTATCAAAATATTAACTTATGATGTATCATTCCATTCCTCTTTTTATGATCTATCCATTGCTGATGAGAAAAAATATACGATTCCATTTAAAACATCAAAGATGATTAAATTCCTCGAAAACTAAAAATAGTATGAACAATATCTGCACAGCGTAGCATTTGTCTCATAATTCTGCATTGTTGAGCGAAAACTGCATTTCGATATCATGAACCATTTAGAAGTTATGGGGGTGGTCCTTAGTTGGTGCGGGACATTCTGTATTCCGCCAGAGGCCAGTAGCAGTGAACCAAAACTGATACCTAATAGTTTCATTGGAGACCAGTAAAGAGCGCATGATAAAAAATTGTAATCTAATAACAATGTAGTTTAAAATAAAATGAAATGAAATTATAGTATTTATTTAACACCTGAACATATTACATTAAAAATAATCATCTTAATCACTGTGGTTTACATAAAATTGATCTTTTTCCTATTTCAAAAGGTTTGGATATGAATAAATGCCGTGTAGTTTAATAGGATTGAATGTAAGAGATTTTTTACTCAGTGAAATCTGTTCTTTCAAGGCACACACTGAAATATGATTACCCATAACGTTTAGTAGTTTTCGCGCAATTTTGCGTGAAAAATTGGTAATTTTTAAACAATTAATATCTCACAAACTACTCCAATTTGTTCTTTAAATATTTTCCTCGTATGTATTAAAGGATGGTAAAATTTAGTGCTTTTTCCATTTTTGGTGAACTCACTGTATTTTCGAAAGTAACAAAAAATAGCATTCTGCAAACACAATATTGATGGTAGAGATTTTTTCCTTAAGAAAATCTGTTCTCAAAAAAATTATATTTCTTAAGAGGGTCATGTAAAATTAAAATGAAACTACTATTTTTTGCTTTCTTTCTGGATAATGTTAGTGACCTTTTTAAAGAAGTTTCAAGTAAAGATTTCAAAATTTTTCATTACATTTTTTATTCAAATGGATATAAGGACACAAAAATAGTGCAACTCACGTTTCGCTGTTTTCTGAATTTTGAAAAATTACAAAAGTTTAAAATAAAGCGAGAAAATATATGCTGACGTAACCCCATTGGTTCTATTTACTTATACAAGATATTTCGAATTATAATATTGGTTTGCTTCATTTCTGGTTGTTATATTAATACCTACTTCCATTTTGTTAGATATACGTGCATTTCATGTATAATATAAAGGTAATTAAACATGTATTGTGACATCTCCCACAGAACAATTTGTACTAGCTCGTGTTGGTGGCATATTTTCTGCCTCAGGGGAGATATGAAAAAGGTATTGTGATCGTACCGCATTTCTCATTCTGATCCGCAATTCCAATTAGAGTGTGATTTATTGCACTCCTCTACAATTATTTCTGCGTAATATTTTGCATCGACCATTTGTATTGATGCTTTATATTCAGTGGTTTCTAATGCCACATATCTGAGTAATTTTGTAGCCGAAGCAAAATTATAATATAAACGAATTAATTATTTCCGTTACTTTGTTTTATTTTCTAGCAGAAAGGACCTGTTTTCGTAAAGAAAAGCCGTAAAAGAACCTAGGATTTTGAGTTGGTGTGTAGGATTGAAAAAATGAAATTTACCGGTGCTAAATTATTATATATAAGAATAAATAAAATATTCAAATTTTAATTTTTTTAAATATATTTTCTTAATGGCCTAAATTACTGGAGTTAGTGTAGTGGCGTGCGTGAAAACCTCATCTAAACCGATTGAAATGTTAATGTAGTCATAGGCTCGGAAAGCCCTATTCCGTGACTAATCGCATTAATGATCGCTCCTCCCGAAGCCACGGACAGATGCTTAATAGGAGTTTCGCTGCACTATTGGGGTTATAAAATGAAGTCAGACACGATTACACTTACTGGAATATCCTTCAGGGACACGGGCAGAACGGCGCAGAGACGAGTGCAGAAGAAGTAAAAGCGTGTTAGGGTAAAAGCGTCGAGAACGAGACGAGGTGTTGCTAGAGGCATACCTGGGGTCATAGGACATGAGGAACGCGAAGTGAGGGATAAGATGTGATGGACAAGAAGTGAGGGACAAGATCTGAGGGAAAAGATGTGAAGGACAAGGTGTGAGGGACAAGGTGTGAGGGACAAGGTGTGAGGGACAAGGTGTGAGGGACAAGGTGTGAGGGACAAGGTGTGAGGGACAAGGTGTGAGGGACAAGAGGGACAAGGTGTGATGTGAGGGACAAAATGTGAGGGACTGAAGGAGAAAACATGTAGAAATGGGGGATTTGAGTGAGTGAATGAATGAGTGGTTATTTCGTGCTTCCGGGCGCATCAACTCGTAAGTTTTGTGAGTGTGGAGCATGGTATTGCTGGGATGTGGTGGTGTTCCCACCTCTCTAAAACGTGAAATTCGGATTGGGTGGTGATTTTCATCCTGTAGGTATTCCCCCAGCGAAATACCATCTCGGTCGGAAGGAACTGTAATTGATGAGGAAGACTGATTCGCGGTCCGTGGTACGTTTGATTCAGCATTCGCCTGGAACTTTTTGGAGAAAGAATAGAAAGATCGGAAACGACTGGTCAAAACACAGCCGGTAGAATCATCCACCAAGGAGTGGTTAAATTCGTCCTAGCTATTTAGCCAGTTGTGGGAATGCTAATGTAGCATTGTTGATGTAATTACATGCTGAAATAATAGAAGTCATCTCAGTCAACTTAATAAATGTATTTAGAGCCTGTTTTCTACGGTTTTGCCATCATCATCAGTCTCGCTGTGTGTGGCAAAAGTCGGGAGACATATTTAGCCGGTGTTCAAATTACGCGTCGGGACAGGAGCTCTAGGATCTCCCGCTCAGAAACGATGCAGCCTCAGTGACTGTTGTCACTGAGATACCCCAGCGAGTAAGGAGAATAGAGAGTAGGCGCGAGATAAGGGCGAAGAATGTGGGGCGAAACATGGAGACGAGGAATCTGCGAAGAGGTTGTGGTTTAATGTCGGGGACAGAGACTAAGTTGAGGGTATTAAAGAACAGGGTCTAAGATCCGGGAGAAAGAATTGAGGGATAAGTTGTGAAGTAAGTGGGGAGGGAAAAGATCCGCCGGGTGGCGCGGGGAGGGAACGGATACTGAGACGTGTGTAAAGCGGTGGGTGGGTAGCAGAAAAGCTTGCGGGGCGGGGTGGGGGGTGGGGGGCCGCCGGTCGGAGGCCGCGGCGCGGCGGGGCCATCTGCTCTGCAAACGGAGCCCGCTGGGCTGCGCGGCGCTTATTGGGCGTCCCATTGGAGAGCTCATTAAGCCTCCGCCACTTCGCGCCTCGTCAGCCTCCCGCCCGGCCACCCGACCATCCGCCCCCACCCCGACATACGCACCATACATCCACCCACCCACTCACCCACCCACCCACTTACCCACCCACCCACCCACCCACTCACCCACCCACTCGCGCGCCCGCCCGCCCGCCCGCCTGTCTGTCTGTCCACCCACCCGCCTATCTTTCTGTCCGCCCGCCCGCCTGTCTGTCCGCCCGCCCGCCCGCCCGCCTGCCCCCCCGCCCGCCCGCCCGCCCGCCTGTCTGCCCGCCCGCCCGCCCGCTCGCCCGCCTCGCCCGCTCGCTCGCCCACCCACCCGCCCGCCTGTCAGTCTGTCCACCCGTCCGCCTGTCTCTTCCGCCCGCCCGCCCGCCTGCTCCGCCCGCCCGCCTGCCTGCCTGCCCGCCCGCCCGCCCGCCCGCCCGCCCGCCCGCCCCGCCCGCCCGCCCGCTCGCCCGCCCGCCTGCTCTTCCGCTCGCCGCCCACCCGGCCCGCCGCCTCCGCCCCTCCCGCCCATCCGCCTGTCCGCTCACCCGCTTACCACCCATCCACCCCCCCCCCACTCGCCAGCCCGCGCGCAATCTGAGACGCCGCGAGGCAGCCGGCGCCGGCGCGGGCCGACGAGGGCGGATGAAGTGGCGTTGGAGAGGGCAGAGTGGATGGAGGGCGTAGTGCATTCAAATATTTGAATAAACGCGAAGGTGATGAGGGAGGTGGAGGCAGAAGAAAAACAAAATGGTCGGGAAGCGGCAGTGACACGGATTAAATGGTGATGGTGATGTGAATAAAGGGGAGAAGTCAATTCTAAGGGATTGAAGATGGAGAGCGAAGTATATTAAATATTTCAATGACTTCAAAGACAAAGTGGGAAAGGGAGTCAGTGAAAAAGGAAATTAGTTGAGAATCGACACGTAAAGCAAATTGAACCGAAGAATGCGTGGGTTAATCAAGAAGAGAAAAGGCGAGATTAAGTGTTTGAGAGATGCAAATGATGATTCATATCCAAAGGAAGAAGCAAAAACTAATATTAATGACTGAATAAATGGCAAAGGATCATGTTAGACGTGTAATCAAGGTTGATGATCTGGCTGAAAATATAGTAGACCAGGTTAGACAAATACTATTAACAGTGATGGAAATAGGCGGAACGAAAGAGGTTAATGATCCGTTGATACACACTTCTGTCGCCCTATTTCTACGATCCCCTCTCTCCAAAATGCCTCCCCGCTTGCACTACGCGTTTGTTTAATATCCTTGTGTACATGCTGTGCGAGGGTGAATAAACGGGAGTGGGTTGAATAAATGGTAATGAAGAAGTGCATTACGTAAAGGACTAGTAATTCGGATGAGACATTGGAAACTGATGGCAGGCAAACCATATATTTACGGAACCATAGCATCTGTAGGCAGTAAAATAAATGATCAAATAACGTGTCGTCATTTTCTAGATTAGTAGCATGATATTATAATATAAAATTGCCCCGAAACACACTTTCAGATATACGAAACTTCGTTTTCACACAAATGTGTTACGAAATAAAATTGTTTAGTAATTATCTATATCTGAATCGGAAGAAGAATCTTCTCTCAAAGTATTTACACGTATGAAGTGAAACATGAGAAAATGGAATTATACTTTACATGTTTTTATTCAAAAAGTTTAAAAACTTCGAAAAGTTTGTGTTGAAAATCAAGTAGCGTTTCGAGCAATCACGAAAAGAAATACAAACTTAGCCTCGAATAAAGGCTAGCTCATCATTTTAAAAAGATGTTTACGTTGCATTTTTCATCTATTATTTGGTTTCATCCATCACAGATGTTTCTCTGTCCTTTTTTTCATTACGATAAAAGTTCTTGAAATTTCTCTGGAATGAACTTAATGAAAGTTAAACGTACAATTTGTCTATTTGCCTTGAAATAAAACTAGAAGAGATAAGAGGCAAGAGAGGCAGAGAGAAAACCAAAGCCATAACGGCGTACAATGGGAGAAAGGTCAGGGGAGAGCTGCAGGTGCCCTGGCAGCCGCGTGGGCGATCGCCGGCGCATGCGCAGTCCGACGCGGTTTGCCTGGCGGTGGAGAGCGATGTGCGGTCAATGTGGATGCGGCGAGATCAAAGGCCGCCCCCGCAAAAGCCCACTCCGAAGCCGTGGCCCGCAGGGCAAACACGACAGTGGCCAATAAAGCGAAGATGCCACGGCCTACCATCGCGTTCAAATATAAGAGACTGGTAGAACGATTGTTCGCGAAATAGCAGCTAAATCCAAATGGAAAATGTTAACTTCGGATCGTTTTATTTTATGTTTTGTCCCTCTGTGATGATGAGGATGAAAACGGATCAAGAAAGACCACAGTGTAACCCGGTTCTAGGAATGATAATGAGGACGGGACGGGAACATCGCGATTGCGCTGATTGCGCTCCAACTGTGGATTATTTTTAATATTTTGCTTCAACATTCGTCTAAAATTGATAGATAAGACGAAATTGTAGTATATTGGAAAATTAATCGTAACAACTAAACCTGTCACTTCGACACATTTGATTACAAGACATAATATCGAAAAAAGAAGATGCATTACAGAAGGAATCCTACGAATAGTATGAATTATGCAAATATTTTAAAATGGCATTTTGTTACAATATCTGAACAAACGGCAAAATGAGAGAAAGAGAGAGAGAGAGAGAGAGAGAGAGAGAGAGAGAGACAGACAGACAGACAGACAGAGACAGAGACAGAGACAGAGTGAGAGGGGGGAGAGTAAAATTATAAGAAAAGTTAGAATGAATTCAGTATAGAAATTGTACAATGTATTATATGCCACCATTATCTTTCGAGAAGCAAATATTGCCAATCAATAAAAAGACCCAAATAGAATCTCTGAAAATGAAATAACATTTTCTAGAAACGTAGTGGAACGTGTCAACAAGCAGAGTTAAATTACAAAAAGAATGAATGTATTAAAAACGAGCTGCACAGAATGAACACAAATGAAATATAAAATGAGTAAAAAGACCGGCAAAACATCTCTCGCGAATAAAATTATAGTGACTGCTTTACCGTTTATTTTGGAGTGTATTATGTTACGAAGAGCTTTGGGAGACTCCCTACACGGAAAGGAACAGCCTGTCAAAACCACACACACTGGTCGAATCTTTGCCTACAGCAAATATTTCATTACGCTGTAATATTGATGATGATGTGAGTGATGGGAAATTATGTGGGAATTTTCTTGTTCAAATATACTTATATATGGATCGAAATTACTTTCATTGAATAGAATCAATAATACATTTAAGGTCATTCTTTTTAATAATATTTAGTTAACTATTGCCTTTATGTTCGCATTACAAACGCATTTATGGAATATTGGATGGGACGTTTTGTAATATTCCCGGTTCGTTTCCTTTGAGGATCTCTTGTTAGCTGTCCAGAAGTCGAGGGAAAATTCGAGAGGCTTCTTGCTGTAGACCAGTGAGCAAAAAACACACTGTCGCTGGGGCCGAGCGATAAGATGACGTGAAATGAAGATAAGTGGGAGACAAAAACCAACACGAAACGGAGAGTGGCAGAGAGAGTCTAAATGAGGTGATTGGAGTGGAGCACGAAGAGAAGGCAAATATTGTAGCAGAGAAGGTCCGGAAATGACCAGAAATGGATGTCAGGAAGAGACGGGATGCAAAGTCAGAATGAGCTGGAATAACATTTACGTGTGATAGATAATCAAGGGTGATACTGGGTATTGTGAAAAGACTCATTTGTGGAAGAAGGAGAAGGGACAAAAATCGATATAAGTGAGAATGAAAAGGAGAGAACTGTCCTAACGACCGGGCGAGTCACAAATGGCTGAAATATAATCGAAGCGGAGATGTAGAGAAGCAGGAATTAAGAAAACGTTGAATGGCATTCAGATATACTGATTATGGCATTCAGATAAACTGAGAAATGCCAGAGTAGAAGATGCACATCAAACTGTAGAGACCGACAACGGATGAAAAGCAGTGTCATGGAAAAGGAGATAATTGTCTGGAAGGGGGTTGTAAACTGCTGTACTGGAAGGGACAATGAATGCATTGAATCCAATGAATCCATTTTTCCTTGGAGGAAAAATATTTACAAAGACGTTTTTTGAATGAAATGAAGCAAAAATGGATACAAAAGTGCTGCCGGCGAGGCAAATGAAATAGTGATTAGAACGGAAGGGATGATACCCAACAAAAATCTTAGCTGTGAGTGACGGAAGGGGACTTTGCGATTGTATCCACCAAAACTGTAGGGTTTGAAGATTGAATAAAAGAGACTTGTCGCCGGGAAAATATGACAACATGAAGCGTAATGGCATGGGTGACAGAGCGAAAGTTGGTTGGGTAAAGGAAAACAGGAGATTAATTAGAGAAATAACAATAACTGAGAGAGAGAGAGAGAGAGAGAGAGAGAGAGAGAGAGAGAGAGAGAGAGAGAGAGAGAGAGAGAGAGAGAGAGAGCACAGTGGGGAGAATGTCGATATATTATAATGAATACGTGAAAAGTAGAACATCATCAGCTGGGACCGAAAGATAAAGTGAACAAAGCTTGAAGAAAGAAAAATAATGTCTGTGAGCAAGAAGAAGAGAGGAACAAAGGTAGGAAGCGGACACAGCAAAACAGTAGGTTGATTGATTGTTGTTTCCGGTCTTGCCAATTGAAAAGGTCATTAGTCCCATACGTGTAGTATATGTTTTTCCTCGGTAGGTGGTGTTCATCTTTCCCGCGGGATGGTGATCCGGGGCCGACCTGCCGGGGTTTTACCCATCAAGGTACCTCCCGCCAGCGTGGCATCGCCCCAGCCGGGACTAGCTCTAAGCTCCCCTCTGATCTCCCAGCTTATGTAGTTGTGTAGTGCATGTAAGTGTAATTGTGTGTAAGACAAGTAGATAGGACAAGGAAGAGGAAGGAAAGATCGTGCGCGGTCCGGGACCTTTTGCTATGGTACTGCTCCGGGCAAAACAGGAGGAGGAGGGAGAGAAACTGCACGGAGTTGAGAGTGAAAGCGAAAGGGACAACTATCTCAGAGTAAGCAGGTTGGAGCATGGTAGTGGTCGCCGACGAGTTGAGAATCGCGGGCGTCTGGCGGGCGAGCGGACCGGCGGTCGAGCGCCGCTGATTTAATTATCGCCTCCATCGACTCGATTTCGATTTCCTTCGCGTGTGCCAGCGCCATCTCCACCGCCATCGCCATCTGAAGGAATTCGATGAAGCGACAAGTCAGCTAGCTGCACCTCTTGTGGCGCCAGGAACGGTCGACACTACGCCCCGGGGCAACACGGAAGAAGGACGGGGTGTTTCAGGGCCTAATTAGATTTAAGCAGATTGCTTTTTATTACTTTCTCACTACGGAATAGGAAGTAAGTTATGTAATGCTGCGCGAAAAACGGCGAATTGTCGGCAGAAAAATTCTTATAACAGGGCCCTGGTAATGAAAAAGTGGATAAATCCAGTTGCCGAATTTAGAAAAAAATCCTCTAACAAGTGGTGTATCCAGGATCAATGTTTTTCGCGTCCTTGATAACGAAAAATCGAATGCGGCAAAACGTCTGTCAGTCTGTCTGCTCGTTTGTCTCTCCGTCCGTCTGTGTGACCGTCCGTCCGTGAACAACGCTAGCGGTTAACCGTTCATCCGATTTTCTCCAAAACTGATATTCCGCAATCGATCTGGCTGATGTCGAGGCCCCGTGATTTTGAAACCGATATTTTCATTTTGGGGGGTACATTACGTGAAGGCTCTGAGACATTTTTCAAGTTTTTAAAAATATAGCTCCATCGTTTTTGATTAAATTTTGTTGTTGAATAATGTGAAGGACGAAGAATGGTGCAGGTCTCATGTTTGTTAAATATCCCGATTTTTTTTAAATTGCCAAAGTTCAAAATGTTTCCGGAGTCTTCCTATATTTAAAATATTAAAGATTCATATTTTTCCTTAATTAAATCTGTTCCTTAAAGATAGATTTTGAAATAAGGTCATGCATAATTTTTCGAAAATTTGGGTACTTTTCGCATAATATTGCGTGATACAACGGATGATAAAATAATGCTGTTTTAGGACCACTAGTTAATTTTCATTTGAAAAGTAACAAGGAAAGGAACACCAGTCACAGAAATTCTGCCGCTATTGGGTTGCTTACTTCCCAGAGTTCAGAAACCCGTACAACTTTGAACCAAACCATATTTAAAAAACATTTAAAACAGGCCGAGCATTGCACTTGTAGCACCGAGAACACGGATGAGCTTACTAGTACTCTGAGCTTTGTTGAAATGAGAGACACAGGATTATGAAGAAATGAATATTGCAAGAAAACAAGAAATCTCAGTTTGAAAGTACGTCATGCCTTTCAAATTATATTAAAATCTCCAAATCTTGTATATCACGAATACAGGTGAATTAATTGTTTGATTATCTCGGGTTTCCGAGCACGCGTTTCCTATGGCCATTAGTACCGTAAATGCAGTGTATGTTTCATAACGGGAGGTGGCTTGTGTTCATCCCCAGCTTGATGGCGAGATGCGGACCCGATGTAAATTTTCCCCAACCAGGCATCTCCCATCAGCGTGGCACAGCCTCAGCCGGGACGAGCTCTAAGCTTCCGACAAGGTGGCAACGTAGTTCAGTGTGTAGGTAAGGGGTGAGAATAGGACAAGGAAGAGGAAGGTCGCGCGGGAACCGTGGCCCGACTTTTAGGGTACTGCTTCGACATTTGCCTGGTATTGATCAGAGAAATCACGGAAACGTACCGATCAGACCAGCCGGTCGCAAGAATTCTTCACCAGACAATGGTTGAATTCGATCTAGTAATGGAACTTGTGGCAAAAATCCTGTCTCCGTCGGGTCTGGGACACTAAGACCGCCTTGTTAGAAGCACTGCTGTGACTTGAGTTGACGCGCTGAACCACCGAAGCCGGTCTCATGGACACGGATATTGCGTATCTCTATTGGATAAAGGTGTTTGTGTATACAGGAATTCTTCTGAATTTGTGTTACACAATACCCGTATCTAGTAATTATCGACTAAAATTATGAAGTGCGTGACCTAGGACGACCGACGCCAGCTTAGTGATCGAAAATGTACGAAAAGTACGACTTCTTATTCTTTGGTGTTCTCGATGTGTCATTCACAAGTATTTCTCATGTGGTACCCACTTCTCCCTAGTTTCCCCCGTTTCCCCCACTTCTCCCTAGTTTCCCCCGCTTCCCCGCTTCCCTCTCTTCCACTAGCACTGGAAGAAGTGACTCAGTGCATCAACTGATGCCACTGCAGTACCTCTGACCGGGAGGTCCTAGATTCGAGAATTCTCCCCGTAGTGCAAACGGCTGACATACTGGCTTGTTAGTCAAAGCATGAGGTTACATGATCGATTCCGGGATGGGTATGATTTTGTGCTAGCGAAACAAAGATTGCCATCTCTTTTTCACATGAGAATTCGGAGGTCATTTGTCTAACTTATTGTATGAAAAAATGGAGGGGGATATAGGGGTCAAATCAGTTGGTAGTATTGGGAGCGGATGTGACAACAACGTAGAAATTTCTCCACAATTTAGTTCATGTCAGGGATGGGCCAATGAACATGTTTTCAAAGCCGTTAGTTTTCAAACTTATTACACAACAACCACAATAATATTTCTGAATTAAAAGAAAGCAAGTTGCTGAAGTATTAGAACTTCTTGTTTAATTACAATCAAGTTGAATGATATCAGATATTAAGAACATGGAATTCCCTTTCAAGTATAAGAAATAGGTGTATATATGAAAGAGATGCAAATTAAGTTGTGCAGTTCGCCAGATAAAATTGATTTTTGGAATAGAATACATCATTAATAGATGTGACGTTCCTATAATTACATTTCGTGCAAGAAAAGGTGTATAACCTACGACTTTATATGCAACGATATGGTTACAAAACATTAGTTAAATAATATTTATTTTTAAAGTAGAGAATACTATATAATCGATGAGAAGTTAAAGAATTAGCACTACCTTAATACAGCTTTAAAAACAAATTTACAAACAAGTTTTGAAAACGTCTGTTTCCTTACCATTGATTTTTTAGCTCAATGTCGTCCGAGTTAAAGGGAAAGTTATTTACACTTCTCACTTATTGAGATAGCCATTAATGTCTTGTTCCTTTTGCGGCGTAGCAAGCAAATTTCTACACCGAGTTGGGCAGCAGACCGAGGATTGTGGATTGGAGAAACTAGACAGTTCAGTAGCCGGAACAAGTCGAATTAACGCAGCGTGGAGGATTTAATTCACAGCGAGGGAGATGCACCGCGCAGCTTATCGGTGGCGGCCGCGCGGCTTCCAACTTGCACAGGCAGAAACGTTGGGTGGCAACCCTGAGTTGGGGAGCATGGAAACTTCATGGCTTCCTTCGCCCTCCTGCCCCTCCGACTCTTCGTCTGCCGATTGCTAGTCTCTCACTGCTTCCATCCTTTTCCTTGTGGTTGCTTCCATTGCACCAGCCGACCCCCTTGGTGACCTACCCGCTCGTTCCCACCCGCTTCCCGCCCGCTTCCCGCCCGCTTCCCCCGCTTCCCGCCCGCTTCCCGCCCGCTTCCCGCCCGCTTCCCGCCCGCTTCCCGCCCGCTTCCCGCCCGCTTCCCGCCCGCTTCCCGCCCGCTTCCCGCCCGATTCCCGCCCGCTTCCCGCCCGCTTCCTGCCCACGTCCCGCCCGCTTCACGTCTCCTTCCCGACCGTTTCCCCCACTTCTCCCTAGTTTCCCCCGCTTCCCCGCTTCCCTCTCTTCCACTAGCACTGGAAGAAGTGACTCAGTGCATCAACTGATGCCACTGCAGTACCTCTGACCGGGAGGTCCTAGATTCGAGACCGCATGCGATCTATCCTTCCTCTTCTTTGTCCTTATCCTTCCTTGTCCATACTTACACTAACATGCACTACACTACCACACATGTCGGGAGACGGGTTGGAAGCTTAGAGCTTGTCCCAGATGGGACGGTACCCCGCCGGTGGGAGATACCTGGTTGAGGGAAACTCCACTAGCCGACGATAGGTCGGTGCCGGATCTCGCCATCAAGCGGGAGAAGATCACCGCCACCTACCGAGGAAAACATGCACTACACTTACGGAACGTATAGCCACTTTAGTTGACGTATCCGGAATCACTAACAACCAGCCAACCAATCAATCTTCTACTCGCTTTCCGCACGCACTCTCCACTTTCCCCATCACCGCCGCTTCCCACCTTTGCTCTTGTTCCCATTTCCTTTCGCTTCTCCTCACTTTTCGGCCTCTCACTGCGTCCTCTGCCCCCAAGTCCTCCTCTTCCCACACCTTCCCCGCAGATTCTCTTCACTCGCCCACTGCTCCCCATCAACTTCCCTCTTGAGACTTCCGAACAGTTACTATCACTTGAAGCAATCACTCTTGACCACCGCCTCTCTGACCTTTCCTTAACACCACAGACTTATCGCGCGTACTTTCCACCGCCGCAACCGTTCACAATATCTTGCAATTACTTACGCTTGTACCAATATATCTCCTTCATTCTCAATTGGTTGTTTCTCCTTGTTTCCATTAGGTATCAGTGATATGACGTTTTCATTCTCCATTCTTTCTTTATTTCTGTAAAGCCAATAGTCTATAGAATGTTAGTTCTTTTCTAACGCTATCACTTCTTACCTTCCCGATGTTTCTGTACACATATCTGAGGCATTCTCTTTTAGTTTCCTGTTTTTCGTTTCATTTTTAACCAATTTCCCAGGAGTCATTCTTCGATTTAACGCTTCTATCGAACTCATCCTCGGCCCCCTCCCAGAGCTTCCTCTACGTCCGATTTCCCGGCGCGGCCAACGGCTTCGGGCCCGGCGAGGTCGCAATCGTGGCTCGACTGCGCGGAGCGCTGCCCCCTCCCGGCCTCTCGGCCAATTTGAAGGCTCCGCGTTCGAATGTCGTCGTCGACGTCGCGGCGGCGGCGGTCCCGGGTGTTGGAGCGGTGGCCGGACGCCCCGACGCCCAGGCCGGCGGCGAGGGCGATGGCGCGGGCGAGGGCGGGGAAAGGGGCGGGGCGCCGGTGCCAGCTGCAAAGCGCGAGCAATCAAAGGCCGTTCATTAAGCTGAGTGGAACGGCGTCCGGCCTCCCGCTCCATTAGACGAAACGCCCGTCTGCGCGGCGACACCACTGCCCTGCGCTCCTACCTCGCTTGTCGTCGTCCCCCGTACGACGTCACCCCATTCGTCGTTCTTTTCTTGTTGTGCCCGTTAGTCGTCAGTCATTAGTCGTCCTCCGTCCACCGACCTCCGTTCATCATCCCTCTTCAACCAGCCCACGTTGTTCGTCCTCCATTAGCCGTCCCCGTTGTTCGTTGTCCATTCGACGAACCTCGTTCATTGTCCCCCTTGAACCATCCCACGTTGATCGTTTTCCGATCGTCGTCCTCGTTTCGTTGTTCCCCGTGTGTTGTATTCCGGGCGTTGCACTTCGTTCGTTGTGCTGTGCGATGCCCCCGGCGTGACTTCTGTCCCCATACACGCGCCGGTGTGTGGGGCAGCACTTAAGCGGATATCTCTTTCTCACAAAGCATTTATTGGGAAGCAAGCTCTGGATGCCGATGAAATTCAGAAGAGTAATCGAGCTGTCTTTGTGATGTAACAAAATGAACGTCATGCACGACAGAGGAATATAAAGTAAATCAATAAAACAATTCATTAGTGAAGGTTCAAACCAGAACTCTCCTCAAGAAGCCACCATAAAAATGCATTCAGGAGGTCTTCAAAGCCGACGATGTGACTGTCTTCATCCGAATTACCAAATCTACAGTGAAGATGATCTGTATAAGTTGGGTTATGGTGATGGACGGGGCGGGATCGCCAAAAGGAAATGAACGAGCAATAGAGAATCAATTTGGTCCTGAAAGTAGTTTGGATGTCTAATGTATCTGCGAGCGTGATGGGGGAAGTGGTAGATGATGGATAAATGGATAAAAGACGATAGGATGATGAGTGGTTGACGTCGCAAAAAACATAGAAAATTAAAATAATGGCTACGCAAGCGGCAGAGATGTTTACTAAACACCGTTGGCACTTGGAAAGGCAGAGACGATTACTACAATTAGTATTCGATTAAACATTGCGAGAATTCTCAACATCGTGATTTGATTGAAAGTTTCAGTATAACATGGTGGATGTAAATATTGAGTTATAAAATAAGTATGACAATATTGCAAGCTTCTGTATTTTTTATTAATTTATTCATTGAAGATAATAAGATCAGTAATAAACTTACCATAACTTTCTGCTTCTTCTAATTTTGTGTGATTGTCAGATAAAATAAAGCGTGAACTAGCTATTTTGTACTAGTGACAAATAAAATTGTGTTTACAACAATAACAATTACTAATGATAAATGGTCTATCGTAATACTTCTACATAATAGCGTAATACATTTAGAAAACTACTCTATAACACAAAACATTGTATTAACACACACTTAAAGAACTACAACATGATATATGACGGAAATTATAATCCGTTTACATGTGTATAATATCTCTCACCCCTATATATACTTTATTTCAGAATGAAGTTGCAGAATGAATAGTTGCCAGAATGCAGTTATCCAGTCAAAGTTCAAGACGGCAGATAACAAAAACAATACTTGTAAAGTTTCCATCTGCGATTTAGAATTTTGGGGTCAAGGCCACGTCACTTGTCCGCCCCCACTCCCGCCTTCACTTGTCTCGCCCACACCACGTACTTTGTCCTGTTAGTGCCACCCACAATTTTCTCTCGAGACTTTTGTGGAGCTGCCTCACGGCTACCAGGCGCGCATGATTGGTGAGTGTGTTGCACTCGGACCGAGAGGTTGCTGATTTTTTATGGATATCCAAAAGTCAGGTGTAGGAATTCTATTCTGCATATTTTTGATTGTAGGTGCTCGGTCGAATAACCGCAACGGCAAATTTTGGCAACTCCTGTGCTAGAGCTATCGGGTAAGTATCCTATGTGATAGATAAGATATCCCTGGTGTGGTAACGAAGAGAATATATAGTGCCTGTTTGTTAGATGGATATCTATGAATCGGTTAGGTAATCTCGTTTTAAACATGATTGAGTGAGAGATACAAATTGAGATAATTCTTGCGTTTTAAAAATAGCTGATGCGGTCTGACGAAAACGCCAACCGCTTTATAAAGAGAGAGATGGTGCTTGCAGGAAGTCGGTTTTCATTGTCCTAGTCCCCGTACTGCAGGAGTTAGCAAACTGATGTCCGAAATCCGAGTTCGCGGGATAAAATTCGGATGAAGGCAGGCTTTTTTTTCATTGGGCGAAAAATTCTGATTACCATATCAAGAATGAGGTTTTGGGGTAAAGTCTGGATAAATTAACTCCTACAAAAATTCCTGTCCTAATCAATTTCCATAGTCGCTCAACCAGGAAAGGACGCAAGAATAAAAATAGTGGTGTTAAAACAGCACGTACTTTCTCGCTCGCATTTATACGCAAAATTACGCGAAAAGCATTTAATTTTCGAAAAATTGTACGTGATTTTATTTCAAAATTTAATTTTAAGGAATAAATTTCATTGAGGGAAAAAACCTTTATCGTTAATATTTTAGTTGTAGGAAGACGCCGAAAAAAGTTTTAACTATTCCAATATTCGAAAAATCAGGTTTTTCTACGAAAATGAGATCTGCATCATTCTCTTAAACTTCCTTCACACGATTCAACAACAAAATTTACTCAAAAACAAAAAGCATGAATGAATGAATGAATGAATGAATGGCAAAATGAAGGAATAAGGAAAAGTGGGTATGGAAAGTCAATTTTATCTTAGGATTGTCGGAAAAGAGGGAATATATTTTTATTATATTTGCAAATGCAGCAAGTGGGATACATTTTATTGCAGACGGTTATCTTGTATTAGAAAAGAGGAGCAATTTTTATTCGGAAGAAATTAATGGCATTGTTCTGGTCTATAGTGTCGGAAACATATAATGAATAGTCATTTATTACACTTCTATTACATTTTAAATTTTTATACATGGTGTACGTAGCTATACTAAGTAGAATATTGATGTGAAATTGATTTCTACTAAGATAATGAGTTTATTTTGCTACTCTATCGCACGTCATTTGTCACCTATCCCTTCTCCAAGAGTCGATGCAGAGATGTCATGACTCAATGCATCACACAAAGAAGTAGGAGTAAACCAATGGAACGCCTTATAGCCTTAGTATCTAATTACCCAATCCAAAACTAAAAACTACCTTGAAAAAATATCATATAATGAATATATAGCATACGAACCACAAAGCAATAGAATAAATTGTTTAACCTGAAAATACAATTTACTTAATAAAAAAGTTCTCCAACATAAGAGTACCTGATCGATTTGAACTGGATACATAAATCTGCAGTTTAACTTTCTACTTAAACAAGCTTTAATGTGAGAGTTTAAACCTTTTCATTGCACGCTTGATATGTCTTGCACTTCCTTCTGCTCATTAATGAAATTGCTTTGAATTGGTGTTCTATCCCTATATTCATCGTTTTGAATGCAAAATTCTCCGTCTCCTGTTGATTTTTAAACACATTCCTATGAATGGAATTAATTGAAATCCAGCTGATGTACTGTGGTACTTTACGTTCGGATCAATCAGTACTCTTCATTATGTACAGTAAATCGGGAAAATGTTAAATGTTGTAAGGCAATACCTTCGAGTTACAAATTATTATTATTCTTTTTTACAAGGGATATATGGTATTTCCCTTTTAATAAATGCGTAATTCATAATTCGACACTGACTCGTCAAAAGCAATGTTTCACATTTCATGATACGTCTGTGTTTCATTCAGGTGAAACCTGAATTTTGCCTGGTTGACGAGAGATTGCGCTGTCGTTTATTCAGGCGTAACCATGGACATTACAGCGCCACGCCCGAGGTTTGAAGATAAGAGGACATCGTGTTTGTGGTCAGTGCTGCGAGAGACTTGAGCGGGAATTACCGCGAGTCTTGTAGCAGGCGACTGAGAAAATGTGTGTGAAAACAATAGTTACTAAGTATTTAGTGCAAGAATGTGAAGTGATAACTGTTTGCAGTGATTGTAATAAAGTATATTTAATCTCCTTGAGTACGAAGGCAGGGTTGAAAGTTGAAATAATAACACCGCCTTACAATGTGTGTGTATTCGATTAACGCTGGCGAACGAATTACTAAGGAAATCAAAACATCTCGAATATTTGGGTACGCAAGAAGTTGACGGTGACCAATATTCTCGTCCAACGTAAGTTTTGAAAATTCTTAAAAATTTTTTTCATTCATCATTTCAGTCAGATTTTCATGGAAAATATTTTAAGACCGTTTCATATTTAATCAGTTGCGCTATTGTCAGACTAAACAATTTCACAAGTAGTGAAATACCAACTCCAATGGAAAATAAGTACTTATCTAGGGGTAACAGTAACAGCGAGTTGAAATGTATATTTCAATGAAAAGAAAAGGAAGTTTGAGAAGAAAAATACTCCCGAGTTAGCTGTCTTATATCAACGGTATTCAGACGTTGGTGATTAGATTTCAAACTACATTAACTGTCGCACCCATTCGCTACTAATTGTCGTCAGTACATCATGTCGGGTTCTACCTCAACCCATGACGACATTAGCAATTCCGCTGTGTCTGGTAGTCGGAACGGCAATTGAGTTATTCCGTACGTCAGCCTATCGTTTCCGTTGACGTCTGTTCCACTGTTACCTCTAATCACATTTGTGTCGGCACTCAAACATCACACTGCTTCAAAGGTAGTTTTTGACCAGAAAGCATGACGTTTATATGATATTACGGTGGAATTAATAAAATATTTAAGTAGCCGTATAGAATATGAAAAACTATTTCGTTTGTGGCATTAATATAGCATCCGTGAATATATATTAGTATATTATGAAACGATGATGTAATGATGAGTATTAATTTACGAGTGTGATATTACGATACGAGCGAGGAACGAGCGAGTATTGTAAACTTCACACGAGTGTACTCGTATTAATACCCATTACATCGAGTTTCATACGATACTTTTTCAACGACTAATGGTAACTTTTACAGTGAATCGTTTCGTGACAATTGACATGCAGGATTCAGCCAAGGCCACCTAGCGGAAAGCTTCCTACCCTATCCACAGCAGGTGGCTTGCCTGCGAGGATGTACAAAGGTTGCGGCAATAATTCCAACGTCATCATTTTCGCTTTTTATCTTATTTCTGGAGGTTTCAACTCCACCTTTGATTCACTAGACATTTTAAACTAAAGAATAGGCCCATGTTTCAGGACAACCACACTGCAGCAACGTATAACACAAAATCACTTGCGTTCAGATCTTAACTTCTATCAAACGTGCTCTCCAATAACTACCACTGCGCTAGTCAAATAGGATTAAAGTGAAATTACAATCCAATTTATTTTAAATGATATTTCACGTAAAAATACTAATAATATAAAAATGAAGACTTACAAGCGTAATATAATATGAAATGCAATTTTAATGTACACAATCGAACAAAACATTTACTATAACGATTTTCAATACTTAATCGTCAATACTTGGTTTGTAAGCTTCTCTGTGGTTGGTCAAGTACCTGTATCATATTGAAATCTGTATCGTAATGAGTATCATTATTCAACGGGTTGGAGCTATTGAATGACAGAATTATACAATGGGAATAGAAAAATATTATTTTTACATTGAAATGAAGCCAATACGTTTTTCGGTAGGTTCGCTTTTTCTCTTTCTTGAAAATAGTACGTAGCTTTTTCATTTCTTTCGCTAACCTAAGGTTAAGAAAATCTCTTTAACTCGTAGACACTCCGATTCTTTTATTTCTGATATCGATTATCGGTTTCTTCTTTAGAGAGAAAATAGATATTGGAGAAAAACTCGATAATACATGAGTGGCAAGAGTTCAACAGGTTTTCGATAGTATCAGATCGTTTTTCCATCAACAAGTGCATGCTGAAGTTCTTGTCAAAGTCTGCTTTTTTATTTCTTTACCAGAAATGGTGTTTTCGCACAAAGCAAGTGCTTACAATGACTCAATGTCTGTTGAACAAAGAAATTCTCATTTATTATGAATTTCACTGAAGTATCAGATACAATTTCTACAAACGTAGAAATGTCGCAACTATTTAACAGTGAGAGATAGAATCATGGCCGGCAGAAGATGTTAAAAATAGAATTCTATAGCAACAGGCCAAAATGTACTGATTAATCATAAGGCAGTCATAACATAATATATTATTATTATTATTATTATTATTATTATTATTATTATTATTATTATTATTATTATTGCTCGCGAATCGGCCGTCTTGGACCACTCATTCCTGCTTAGGATCAATCTTACGTGGATACCAGGAATTTTGCACTGCACGTAAGAACTAACACATCAATTATTTTAATCACCAAGTTGGACGCCTCCTTCAGCACCTTATAAAAAAAATTATCATATTGTATGTTGAACACTGATATAAGCACTAAATTGTATATTTAGATTTTAATATTTTTGTATTTATTTGTTTTTATTACGCAAAAATGTATTGTTTATACTATTGTCAACCGTTTGTTCAATATCTTTATTGCTTTTGAAAAGAGGAATGCGAAATGTACGAAACGTAAAGCTGAAAATAAATATATAAAATACGAATGTCTTAATTCCTGGTATCCTCGTAAGATGGATCGTATATGATCCAAAACTACTTGGAACGAGCCATCTATCTGCAACATTATACTAGGATCAACAGGAAGAAATACAACTATTCCAATATTATTATTATTATTATTATTATTATTATTATTATTATTATTATTATTATTATTATTGAGTTTAATTACATAAAAAGTGTAACTTATTAAAAATGATAAGTTTGTGGTTACAAATTTATCGAAATCAAACTTCACTGAAAATAGGTAATACAATTTTCATGTAAAATATCTTTGGTCTTTCTTTATGAAACATTATTAGTGTCTCGTTCAACAAGGGAGAGAGTTTACACTTTCAAATTACTTCTGGAATTATTTTTAGAAAATTCGTTAATGAAAGAAACATATGAACCAACATCTAATATTCACCATTCTGAGAACCGTTTCTCCCTTGCCTTGAAATTTCTTCAGGCCATTTGCCTTTCTTTGGAGCATATGCTAGGCTTCTCCCACAACAGCGTAAACCCGCAATCTCCAGCCTACTTAACGAATTCCTTTTCGTCCTCTCGCCTTACGCTTTTCGTGGAGTTTGAGATGCCAGGAAGCACATTCAGCTCCTCCCAAGTGTAATATGGCGCCTCGCGCCTCGCCGTTCTTCAGCTGCTGTTCTCGTGGAGTTCAGGGCTCGCGAACCCTCCTCAAGTTTGTAAGTTTCCTGGCTGAATGTGGTATTGTAGGGTAGTAGGGGTTACCAACCTTTTACAAACTACACGCCAAAATGTTTTCACATGTTTATCACAATAATTTTCTGTAATAAAGAATTTGTTTTTATCATTATAAAAATAATATCAACAAACTATTGTAGAATTTACTTTCTTTGTGTATTATTTAAATAGAATCTTAAAGTTAGAAAGTTTCCTTTGTGAATGTGATATTGTCGGCTAAAAGACGTCACCAACCTTTTACAAACTATGCGCTAAAATGTTTTTACATTTTTATCACAATAATTGTTTTCTGTAATTACGAATTTGTTGTTATCAATGTAAAAAATATCAACAAAAATGGTAGAATTTACTTTCTTTGTATATGTTTTAAATAAAATTTTGAAGTTAGTATATTTCATTTGTGAATGTAGGCTAAAAGACGTCACCAACTTTTTACAAACTTCGCACCAAATCTGTTCACGTATTTATCAAGATGGTTGTTTCGTGTAGTTTCCAATTTGTTTTTTTCATTATATTGAAGAATACCAACAAAATATTGTAGAATTAATTTTCTATGTACATGTCTTAAATGAAATGTTGACGTTAGTAAGTTGTGAAGGTGAAGGAAGTATTGCAGACAAAAAGAGGTTACAAATCTATTACATACCACGCATCGAAGTTTTTCCATATTTTATTACAATATTTGTTTCATGTAATTGCCTACTTGTTTTTTTATCTAATAAAGAATATCAACTAAACGTAGAATTAATTTTCACTGTGCATATCTTAAATAAAATTATTTCAGATGCCAGGGATAAGAGATCGTCATAACTGCATCATCTCATATGACGCTTTTTCTCTTAATGATTCAGTTGTTTCATTTGAACTTGTTAATGTATAATTTGCGGAATAGTCACACGAAATATCACTCGCGGTTTTGAAATTACAGATAAATTAACTTCTCTATTTTCGGCTCGTCCAAATGCTCCATAACACTCTATCATTTCTTCTATGTTCTTGCGTTAATGGTTGAGGTTTAAAAGTTGAGATTGGTATAGGATACACTTTGCGTAGGAACATAAAGACTCATTCACAAAGCTAAATAAATTTGTGAATGTCAATTTAATAAACTCGTTTATTGGAGCATCTAACTGAAATACGTCTTGTACAAGACGGCGGGCTTTGCCGTGGATTGCACCGATGATGCTACAACTCCGAGTGAGTTTAATGAAGAAAAATCCTAGCCACTCTTATTTGACATGTAGAGTTTTATGATGTTATTAGTGATGCCATGAATTGCCCTGAGAGACATTATTTTTGAATATATTAAAGGGTCAGTTAGGCGTATGGTACCTATTTCAAAATAATGGGCAAGGATGCAATCCGTCATATTTAATCACTCATTATACCACGTCTGGGTAATGAGCCACTGATATCGGCCACCCCTGGCCCAGACTTCCAACTTGTTTCTCGCTGCTAGAACTACCTTCAGCGAGTTTAACGATGTTGCGGCGTAAATAAGCTGTGGAAATGCAAGATGCGGGTTTCTCCTTTTTATTGTTCTTGGTAATTGGAGATGAGAAGAACAATCTTATGAAAGTTATGAATTTGACCATATTTCTGAATTGCAGATATTTCTCATGGACTCACGTGTTTGGCCACTGTGGCATGTTTTTTTATCATCAGAGTATACCTGAATAGTAACACATCTGAAAAAATTCCTTTTATAGGAGAATAGTTTTATCGTGACCAGAGTCATCTATCTTGAGACCAAAGTACTTGTTTTACTCGGTACACCGTCTGTCATTTGAAATATCTTTACAAAATATTTACTCGAAAACATATATTATTTTATAAACCTAAATAAAAATTTATTATTTAATTAAATTAATTATTTTAGATCATCGCAACTTAGGATAAACTTGAAGATCTGCATTTGGAAACTATATTTATTCTCTGGTTTGCAGTGGAAAACTGTTTTTAGGGTAATATTTCTAAGCACATTTCGTTTAGACGTCAAGTTATATCATTTTAGTCTTAGATATTGTGTAGAATTTTCTGAAAATCCTTAAAACATTATAAAATTCTCTGTGATCTCGCAAATGAATAATTCGTCTAATATCTTGAATTATTTTCTTCTATCAAGAATAATTCTTATCTCGGGAATAATTAAGTGATATTTTCATTTGTTTAAGGAAAACAATACAAACTACAGGAAACAAGATGATTGTAACTTAAATTAATGTAGAATATCTAGAGTAATATAACTGGAATATTTTATTTATGAAATAAAACAACAAAATTAAAGAAGCTTATTTTCCTTTGCATTCGTGACTTTTTGAGGATACAAACTTCACATCAGAAGAACCAATTTATACATGTCCATAGTTGTCGATTCTCTGCAATAAAACTTTTTTCAAATTTACATATCTAACTTTAGAAAACATGCTACAAGTTAATTTCAAGTCTTTGAATACTCGATGGTCAGTCATGGAAGATTTGTTCATACAGTATTGTTGATAAGTGTCTAAAAACTAATGATTCATCAACAATGGATTTCGAAATCTATTATCTTTACATTTCTAATTAAAACGTTAACCGCAATTGGCAGCTGACTGACTTGCCGTTCTCGTTCCATTTCCCTCTATTTTTGTACGAAAACCTCGTTGACAACACCATAAATTCCCAGAGCGACAACTCGCCGATCGCGGAGGTCGCAAGAGCCATCGATCCTCGCCCTCGAACTGTCCTCCTCGTCCTCCTCGGATCTGGGGGCGACAGCGCGCCGCCCGCTGCGCCGTTGTTTATATTGCGCTCCAGAATCGGAAGCAGATTCCCCGCGGGTGACCAGTCGTTGACCCGGCCGCACCCCCGCCTCAGCCCCCGCCCGCGCCATGGCACGGGGTGGGATTTCTCCGACATGTTCGGTCAAAATTATTTTACCTCGAATGTAGACTTGTGCCACATAGTACCACGCTTGGACTACATAGGCAGGAATTGGTTTCAAGTGACTTGTAATTAGGGAGCGAAAATGGTATCGAATATGTGGACAATGGAGTCCTGGAGTTGTAAAATGTGTTTATTCTACTGAAGCTTCAGTCTTCCTCTCGTGTGACGTCAGCTATGTAGTAAGCAGTGACACGCCGGGTATAAGAATATTAGTAGTGACAACAGGTTCGAGAAGTCGCGGATTAACATCTATTATGTGCATTTTTGAGTCGAAATAGAAACTGTTTAACACTTTGTACTTTTCCAGTCTTCCGTGCTGGCTAACAAAACTATGGATACCTCTCGAATAGGCGTACGCTGTTTAGTGTTCCTTCAATATATGTGTGTAACCGAAATTAGTAATATACAATATTAGCAAAATATTTAATGTGGTTTATTCGATTATTTTCTCACGTAAGCGTTAGGAAGAAGTCATTTTCCTATGACATTTTAATTAATGTTTTGACAGCGATCTTTAGTTTAGATACGTAAAATTTGCTAAATATTCCAACTAGAAAAGTGTAAAACATAATTTCTTATCTTAAATTCAATTACGAATTATAATAAAACAGACGGGAGTTTCATGTTAATATTCACTAAATGAATTGCACAAAGATTAAGAAACGCTCACAAAGCCTTTTTGAAACACCTCGCAGAGATGGGCATTGGACGATCAACATGAGCAAAGGTTGAATGCACATTTATAACACTAGTTAGCCTTTCACAAAAGAAAGCGTATTTTCCCATACGAATGAACAAACCATTCTCTTAATGCTGATACCGGATTATGTGGCTGAGAGCATTAATTGATGTGACTGTAGAGGCTTTGAGGTTCTAGGGTTTGAGTCCCGACGGTGGCAGAATTTTCACTTGCTACTTAGGTAGGTGGAATTCAGACGCTGTCTGAAGGAGAATTTTAGCGACCGGCTGCTCCGATCGGTCCTTTTCCGTGTTTTCCCGGCCAACTCTAGGTGAATGATGGAACACTACTCCGTACGGTTGTATAACAAACGGGCCACGGATCGCGTGCGATCTTCTCCCTCTTCCTTTTTCTACCCTCACACTTTATCCGTACTTACACAAACTGCACTACTACACATTCCAGAAGTCCAGTCGTGAACTTAGGGCTTCTCCCGGCTTGGTAGGTACCCAGCTAGTGGGAGATGCCTGGTTTTGGCAAACTCCTGCAAGCGACGTATGGGTCGGCGCCGAATCTCACCATCCACCCGGGGACGATCACCGCCACCTCCCGCGATAAAAACAAGCACAACACTTACGGGGTTAGTAAGCATTTGACGCGCCTTGAATCACTAACCAATCAATCATCAAGCTGGGCATGCTGAAGATTTTCGACACAAGCTTTTCAGCTAGGTCAAATTCAGCTGCTGTCTGGAGGAGAATTCTAGCGGCCGGCTGCTCTGATCGGTAGTTTTCCGTGGTTTCTCCGATCAACACCAGGCGAATGCCGGAGCAGTACCCTACCAAACGGGCCACGCACCGCGCGCGATCTGTCCTTCCTCTTCCTTGTCCTATCCTCTCCCCTTACACACATACTGACACTAACATGCACTATACTACCACATATTTCGGGAGACCGGTCGGGAGCTTAGAGCTTGTCCCGACTGGGGCGGTGCCCCGCTGGTGGGAGAGTCCTGGTTAGGGGGAAGCCCCACTAGCCGACGGTAGGTCGGCGCCGGATCTCGCCATCCAGCGGGGGAAGATCACCGCCATCTCCCGAGAAAAACATGCACTACACTAACGGGAATAATGACCGAAGTAGTTGCCGCGCCCGGAAACACGAAAAAATCAAATCAAATGAAATCTGGGCATGCTGAATATTTCGTCCGATTGCATTTTGCTTTCGACCTACGCTCTGCTTCGAATGCCCCACTGTGCGGTGGCTGGCGCCGGCGACCGAGTGAATTGAGCGCGCGGAATGGGACGCCGCGCCCATCGGCGTCCTTCTCCCCAGAAAGATTCTCTCCCCCGGAGGGGACTTTCGATTGGAGCCGTACATAACGCCCATGAGGAAGCCCGGACAAGATTGTATTGGTGGTATTACGTGTGTTTTCTGTACGTTTTCGAAACGAGAAACAGCGTGAATGCTCCAAATAATCGTTAAACCATTCTTGTGATAGTTTGGGAAGCTGACGAATAGTTTTGAATGTAAAATAATTAAAATGAATCCTGCATTCTTGGTGATATTGCATACGCATTTCTTTGAATTTCATTGAGGAATGTTGAGACTGTATGTTGTTTCAAATGCTGGTTGTTTCAAAAGAGAATGGAACAATTAATTCAACTGCTTGTGGTCGTGTTTGGAAAAAGTAAATGAAATATTTTTGGATTTTTATTAAAGGAGGGGGGGTGATTGACGCCTCCGGCTTAGTTCCCTCTGTTTTCCAGTAGCTAAAGGGTTGCTGTTTAATTGTCTGGGATTGACTGGTCGATTATTTCGTGTTTCCGGGCGCGTCAACTGCTACGTAATGTAGTACATGTTCTCATCACATGGTGGTGATGTTCTTTCCTTCGCTAGATGGCGAGATCCGGAGTCGAATTGCGCGTCAGCGTGTGGGTTTTCCCCAACCGGGTCTCCCATCAGTGGGCAACGCCCAGTCGAGAAAAATTCTAAGATCCCGACTGGACTCTCGACATGTGTGGTAGTACAGTGCATGCAAGTGTAGGTGTTGGTAAGTAAGCAGTGAAGATAGAAGGAGAACGATGAAGAAAAGATTACGCGCGGTCCGTAGCCCGTTTGTCAGAGTACTGCTTCGACCATTCGTCTGCTGATGGTCGGAGAAGCCATCGGAAACAACGATCAGAGCGGCTAGAATTATTCTCCAGACGGCAGCTGAGACATCGTCTAGGACTTCTTTATTAGAACCTTTCCTAGTCCTAAACAATAGCTTTGCCTTCCAAGGTTAATTCGATGTTTACAAAACAATTCGAAACCGAAATTAAGTCTGTCAATGTGTAGACACCGACAAAATTACCAATATTCAACATATTTATGGCCTTACAACACGTAAAAACTGCAAATAATTCAAAAGGAACTTGTAGAAAATGTTTGTAATATGTTGCTAAATACAGAATTAGCTCTTTAGTATATAAAATGTTTTATTTATATAATATATAAAATGTTAAATAGCCATTTTAAAGTATTAGATTGTATTAAAATAATTACAAAATCTTTTTTTCTTTGTAAAAATTCCGAATATATTCTAGGATTCTCGTTTCATAAAAATGTAGGTTGTTTATTAATACCATTCTGCAGTTTCTTGAAATATCTATTCCGTAATGAAAATGCTGACCTGGATAGCCGAGGTGGCTAGAACGCATCTGTCTGAAGGGGATCGAGTGCCGCCGTGGACATGGTTGTTTGTCCTTTGTCATTCATGTATGTGTGTTGTTGCGGAAGGCCTTGTGAGTCTGCTAACCACAGACCGAGACGCTCACAAGTGTGTTAGTGTCTAGTGTAAAGGTTGGTATGCTCCTCCACGAGAGACATGGTGGCGTGGATAGTCGAAATTGGCATCCCCTGCAACTGGAAAAAGCCCCAAGACGAAAAAAAATATCTAATGAAAATCAAAACACTTGTTAAAACTAGTGACCTACAAAAGTAATTAGAATTGTCAATAAGCTGTACTAAATTACATAATTTGATCGAAGATGTGGTTACTAAATACGTGATCTTTTAAGAGAAAAAAAATTGTTTGCCATGTTTCAAATTCTGCGGAGTTGCTAGGCGCAGTGATAGCAGGTTTACGAAATGATGTATTTTCATGGCTGAGGCGACGTGTACTTTCTTCGCCTAACGGCTGTTTTTTATGCTTCTTCGCCGTTCTTGCTTCACTGAAGAGTACTTTACTGCGAGGTCTTGCCTCCCATCACTTCGCCTTACGACACTGCCGGGCGCCAGTAAAAATTCGCAGTTTGGGTTCGCGGAGAGGGACTTGAGTTTTCGTTTCTGTTGTGGCAATGCTCTTGAAATGCGCCTTTGCTCACTAAAAGACCTCTACAAAATACTCATTTGGCCGTCCACCGTTATCATTACGGTGCAGTGTTATTTTCTCGTTACCTCGAATTTCATTTCGACCTTCGCCATGTTTTCCAGCAAGTAGAAAACTTCCGTCCAAACTTTCGGGAATTCTAAGAATTTTAACAGGGAAAAAAAGTGCTGGAAAGAAGCTCCGTAGCCTATTTTTTTCTTTATATTATCCAAAGCGCTTTTATTGCTCGGCTCTCGCATTTGCAGTTTTATTACACTGTGTTAGTGAGTTGAACACTCTCTTTAAGAAATTAGTAGCGGAATATTCGTATTACAAATCTTTGGAGGTAGTTAAAAGAATTAGAATATATTTATTTACATTCTCATATGTAAATAATGTTAATGTTTTTATAGTGATTGTATATTTTATCCTACACAACTTTGATATGCAAAAGTCGATTGCTATAAATTTTACGGTTTCATGATACTTCCGTAGAAAAAGAAATGTCATTATAGGGTGCAATGTCCTAAAGGGGTAAAGAAATTTTTTTTTAAATATAAGAAAAATATGAGAAAACAAAGTTTGAATCATAACAAACCCGAACAAGATATTTCCTTTCTTTTTACAAGATCTTTACTGAAATACCGACTGTTTCCTTTGCTTTGACATCGCGAGTAGTACAACGTTCTATCAGCATTGACTGCATGAAACGTAAACGATTTTAGTCATTTCGCTAGATGGTAAGGACATGAGAGGGTTGTATATTTCGACAAAAGACTCTTATATCAAATCTGTAGCTGGTTTTTTGATGGAAAATAGTTTTTATTATACGCAAATACTTCTGGCATTTAGATTTTGTCAACAACGCTTGTCGTTAACAATTATCCTCAATTTAACTAAAATTTGAAAAAGTGGTGGTTGGTATTTCGGGACTCAAGAAAACGTGCACGTATTGTCGATGTCGTATTTTGTATGTCTGTATATGTGTATTATATTGTATTTATCTGCTCAAATTATTTATTTTTCTTGTTCTACCTTCAGAGTTTAGGATTACTTCTATTCCAATTTCCCCAATTATTTTCTTCATGTCCGTTTGAGATCCCATTCTTTTAGATTCATGCTTTAATACTTTTTGACAGCTTGACATTATTCGAACACGTTTTACCAATTTCGTCTCTAATCATAGATTCGGTATGCAAATGATACTATATTTAATTCCTATCTGATACCATTGTCGTCATTTCTATCTTATCTTCTGTGTACCTGCACCAATATCAACGTCATTTCTTCTCGTTCCAATTTCATAATTCTACGCGGTTTTTTGTTTTGATGGATGACGAAAGCATCGGTTTTCAAAATGTTGAAAACATTTTGGACTTACCGTGCTTTAGTTCCTTGTGTAAACGTTGTACCAGATGCTGAGTTATGTTTGTCTGATTCGTGGTTTGTGTAATAGTTCTCTTTAACCCTGGAGTACTCGCTCTGGCTCCAGGTGTAACCCAGCCATTTTATTTTTACTAGCGCCCAACCTCTGCTGCGTCTAGAGTGGTGGAAATATTGTTAACTTCAGATAACATGCTACTCCTACCATTCAGCCGGAGTCCGAGCATTTCATTGTGCCCTTTCATTGAGCCCTTTGTTGTCAGATATTTTTTAAGTCGGTTGAACCACAATTGTAGCCCCCACAAGAACTATTGTTACGAATGATAGAAAGGAAGTTTGCCATGTAGAAAATCCGGAAGAATATATTCTCTTGTCAGTTATATACTGTTGCCATATAATTTAGTGCTATACTACTGTCATTGCTCTTTAAAGTTTTATGATGAATATCAATGAAGAAATAAAATACGTTAATAAACGCAATTTATCCTATTTTTCATCCGGGAGATAACCGGCTAGATTAAAATGTACGGTAAAGTAGGACACATTTCGCATTATATTCAGTTAAAAAATTGAAATATTTACAATAATTGACCTTAGGACAGTGATTTGAAAAGTACGTCATGGAAAAAGTCATACAACATATATTGTGTAGTCCGCAAATCTCCAGAACAATGTACGGATCGGTTAACGACTATAAGATTTAGCATTTCCCGAGGGATATATTTTACCATGATGGAACGCTAACGTATTCATGTTTCAAATACTCCTTTTTCCGGAAAGATCAAGTCGTTGTTTACTCTCACACTATTGGTGTCGGATATGTGTTTGTGAGAATTCATTCGTGTTGATAGATTAGCATTGCTGTCGATCAGGTCTTCCACGTAGTTACGCGTCCGGTTGCCCACCCTGGCCTGTCATCGGTGATGGTTTCATACGAAGCTTGTTCACTTTTCACACAGGTATCAAAGTCACTTACGCACAGATCAATACAGTTTTTCCATTTCGCATCTAAATCCTGAATTGATTGGATCATTTCGGGAAAGAAATTGCTTTACAACTATATTATGGTAATTAGCTAATATGATTTATAGTGCTCATACATTTCATATACGAATGTCTGGAAAGGAACAATGTCACAATACTGACGTTATGAAGTAAGATATATCTACGACGGTTGTGGCATGTTAATGCAACTATTTATTTTTGTGAGAATACGAGCATGGAAGGAAAATTTGTATTGAACACGGCAAAAGGACAAGTTATGAACTAAGTGCTTGGACATTAAATAACACGCCAAAATTGTGTTTCTCATATTTATTAAGGTATTTGAAATGACAGTATAGGTTTCATTGATTGATTGTTAGTGATTCCGGGCGCGTCAACTACTCTGGTCATTATTCCCCTAAATGTAGTGCGTGTTCTTGCTCGGAAGATGGCGGTGGTCTTCCTCCTCTGGATGCCCAGATCCGGCGCCGACCTATTGTGAGCTAGAGGGGTTTTCCACAACCAGGTATCTCCCACCAGCGGGGAACCGCTCCAGCCGGGAAAAGTTATAAGTTCCCGACCGGTCTCCTGGCATGTGTGGTAGTGTAGTGCATGTTAGTGCAGGTGTGTGTGTAAGGAGTGAAGACAGAAGAAGGAAGAGGAAGGAAAGATTACGGGAGGTCCGTGGCCCGTTTGTTAAGGTACTGCTCTAGCATTCACCTGGTGTTGATCGGAGAAACCACGGAAAACTACCGATCAGAGCAGCTGGCTGTCAGAATTCTTCTTCAAACAGCGACTGAATTCGCCCTAGCTGAATAGCTAGTGTCGAAAATTCTGCCGCTGTCAAGACTCGAACCTAGGACCTCCCAGTCAGAGGCGCTGCAATATTGGTTTCGTGTTCCAAAGCATTTTAAATATACGAGTTAACAACTTCGCATAAGCATTACATACCCGTTCTAAATGACTGAATAGACAAATGCTAAATTATAGTACGTTCCACATCGGTCCGCACACTCGTTACCGGCATTGTCGATTATTGGTTGCGACGCATCCTCGCAGAAACTCGTCTGCCCCTTTCGCGACTGTCTGGTTTGGAAATGTATTATTTCCCAGAGCTTCCACCGATTTCCTGTGACATTCTCGGGCATTTCTCACAAGGAGAACGGCACTCTTGTTGTATGAGTACTGCTCGAAACGGTTACATTCATCTCGTAGGGCGGCAATCAGACAACTGATTTCATATTGCTCTCTATGCTAATAGAGATGGTTGTCTGTTGCTGTGAGCACATCTTAGTACAGCATTTCTATCATGCGACAAAGAAAATTGTGTGATCCGATAACATTTCTATTACAAAAAAATAGTTGCCATGACTTTTTGCTCCAAGCCCGGTATTTTACAATCAAAGAATCTGAATCCTACATCTGGCAATTCAGAATTGAAGAGAATATGTGTTGTCAATGATTCTGTTGACAAAGATACAATGATGTAATTGCAATTAATACAAGCAATATTGTAATGTATTTCCTTATTTACTAAAACTCATTTTGTGTTTTAATTTTTCATTAAAATTATTTTGGCTTTGAATAAAATGTATAACATTGGTCTAGTTGCTGGTTGTCTGTCCCACATTTATTGACAATTATCATAACTATACAGGCTGTCCCTATACGTCCGTAAAAGCTTACAATATCTTGATCCCTCTCGAAAAGCAAATAAGCGCATAAGAAATACATGCGTATATACAACAACTCAATAGTTGCCACAATAAAAAAACTTAAATGTTAAAACTTCAAATGCATTAATAATCTGAAACCAAAAAGATACTGGTATTTAACTTTCACTTCCACGCAATATTAGTACAAAATTTCAGATTTGAATTCGCAGTTTAATTGAACTGAATAATTGTGAAATGTATTGTGACGAACCAACCCGAGACCGGGTGTTCGCACAACGCAAAATGCTTTCCGGAAACAACCGACAGTGACCTAGATGACAAACGTGAAGGGACTTCCCCAAATCTGACGGTGACAAAGCACTTTGGGGTTCCCCTCAGCTGCCAAGAACAGAAATCCGGGATTCACCTTGCACTGACCAAACGGACAAATCACGACCACCTCTCTACACAGACCAATCAGACTGCCAAGACTGAACACGTGACGAGGGGGGAGACGAGTGCAGGCGAAGCCCAGAGAGACGGGCGAGACAGAATCGTATTGGGAGCAATCGCAGACGGACATGTCCGGTGTGTCGGGCGAGCAGGGAAAGACTCAGGAAATGTGAGATGTTATGTACAAGATTGAAACAACAACAGTTCTTTTACCAAGTTTATTTCCAGAAAGCCACAATCCAAATCAAAGCCGTTATACAATCCAGGTCCCAGTCCGCCAGAAGAAAAATTCACCGTAGACTCAAGCACTTGATCGCAATCCACTACTCCTAGGCACTCACTCGTCGCTCTCGAACTGTTCACGCTCTGCCTACCGCCCCGAGCGAGGCCCTTTAAATATGCCCCCTGAGGCATCAGGGCGAGTCTTCTACTCCCCACCTCCATGGCGGGGCAAGGAGGGGAAAGGCTCCCGCGATCGTTGGGCCGACACGGCCCGGTGACTACAGACAGACGCCGCCGCTTGACCTGCGCCTGGTGGCGTCTTCCCGAACTTCTCACTTCCCCACTGGTCGTGCTCACGGCGCGACACTACCCGCGGCTACAGTGGGCCACAACCATGTTGGCCGGTACAGTGTGCCCGTACAGGCCGGTACAGTGTGCCCGTTACGTGGGCACAAATGCTGTTATACACAGCATGAGATAGTCCAGACGTAAGTGTAGGAGACTTATGAAGTGTGAGTGGAGACAGACACGACAAAATCGGAGATGTGGGTGAGGGATCGGACGTGTGTGACTCTAAACTCCCCTCTTCCATGTGTCAATAAATGTGCTTGTACTGCATTGCATGAAGTCATTTCAAAACCACGTAAGCCCCTTTGCATTTCCTTAGCCAAGCAATCCTGCAAACGAACCCGCCCCGATTTGAGCTCGTTTCAGCAGTTCCCATGACGCCAGACAGGCAGGTGTCGACGGTCTGAGAATTTGATAAATATGAGAAATACACGTAAATATGCGTCGAAATCTGAGGAATGTAATGTACTGAAATGTACTACTTGACGTGAGTTTCAACTTCCCTTTTCATTATCAAGAGATCTTACCCAACGTTCACATTGCAAATTGAAAATATAGGAAGGTTGACTCGACATCTGGAAAGAAAATATTCTGTATTTCTGAAGGGCGTTTTAATGTTACTCTTGGAGGTGTCGCATTTCGACTTCGAAAAAATGGACTATAAAAGGTTGTTTTCTTAGTGCAATTTCTATTATAATTAATTTTTTACTTTTACTTCTTGTTTTTGTTTAGTGTATTAATGAAATAATTATTTAAATTAATTTTTTCCAATGTTGAACAAAATTGTATTAAAATACATATTATTTCTGGATTGATGCATTGTGAAATAATTGGATTTAAAACAAATTACAAGCAGCTACTTAACAGTTTGTAAAATTAGCTTACTTCGTTGTAATAATTTTTTTGAAACATTGTTAGCACAATGGCAAAGTCTCTAACGCTGATCAAATTTACTGTGAAAATGAAGTTCCTGACAATCACTCCACAATGAAAATATTTCGGGGGCATTTTCTTCAATGATATACCAGAATTGCGATTATATGAATTTGAAGCTCTCGATAACCTTACTCAAATATCATCCCTTGAACAATATTTCTTACAAACCAGATATTTATGACAATGGCATATTTAGTACCTCATGACTGAAAAAATATTTATTTTAAAGGTTCTTCGAAGTGCCCAGTCATACGCCTTGACCAATTACCAAACTCGTTGTAAGTACGTACAACATTGCCAGTAATCGTTAAGTATTAATATACCTGCAGATCTTGGTGAATCACAGGATAGATACGGCAGAGCGTATAATCAACTCGCGACGAAAGCGTTTCTGTGATTTTCGCCGAAATCAAAACAAATATCACAATACTCATTTTTGGTGAAGCAGTGCTACATTGCTGAAGCACATCCTCAACGCAACGCAATCCAAAAACGAACGCAACAAACAAAAAACGGAAATAATTTGTGAGCAACTCTTTGAACAAATACATTTTGCAAAGGTTTCCTATTCGACTGGCCATTCGGCTGCAAAATCCCGCGATAAGCTGAAAGGAACGTAAATGAAGTTCAATCCAATACAGAGACTGAAATTTTTGCGCGTTTTTCAAGATGCGATTGCATGGAATCTGTGGGGAATATAGGCGTTATGATACAAATATTTTCGACTTTATTTTATATGTTCTTTTGCATCCAACGAGCATTTACAAATGTATAGGAACATCCTGTATAGAAGTTAGGCTTGTTTCACTAGTAGTAAGACTGTGAAATCGCCAGTTCTATACAAACATGAAACAATCAGATCATGTCTCTTATGTATCACGGATCATACATCATCTATATCACGCAGGGTACAGTATTTTTTCGATTTTATTAAAGCTGCAAAAATGCTAGAAGAGAGGTGGCTCAAACAAGTATATAAATGGATATGAATGAAATGGATATCAATGAAGATTTTGAAAAAACAAACACAAAGTCATAGTCACAGTACATTTATAATTGGACATTTTCTTTATGACTTACCAAAATACAGAATGTCAATCCACAAACAATGATAATAAAAACACACAAACATTACTCCATAAAAAACTCCCCAAAACAACAAAAACAAGTTTCACTCAAATTTAAACAAAGCTTTGTTAGCTTCTGAAGACAATCATTTGTCCCTTTTCTAGTTTCTTTATGACTAAAGCAAGAATTGAACACTAGCACTAATCAGATATCAAAAGAAAATAAAGAATGATATGATAGTAAAGTAATATTCACTCAATATTATCACGTTCCTAATGACTCTATTAAAACTGGTGTATAAGTATAGAAACACTGAGTTATTATTTTCTTTAGGTGCAGAATTAATTGCAGGTTATTTTTCTTAAATGACTCTTAAATTACATCCCACCTTCAACATCTTAATGGAAGAAGTGAATGCCTCTTCAGAATAATGTTCTGTTTCAATTTTAACAACACAAAGACTTTTAAATCAGAAAATAAACTCCACATGACAAACACATGTAATCCCCTCTGAGATCAACATGAACACATTCTTGAAAATTTACAAGTGTTTAAATGTTAGGCTGAAATACATATAGAAATGTAACCCATTATGACTGTCATATTAAACTTTTACATAATCACTATAATGGGATAAATGATCTAGTCTTGCACTCTTTAAGAGAATTATACCAGTAAAGATGAAACATAAATATGAATGTCTCATTCCATAATACTCTGAATTTTACTCAATGTCTAATTTGCAATACTTAATAGTCACATAGTAAATACAATAAAATTCTGTAATACTCTCGTTTTGTTCAGAAGAAACTGTGATTCGTTACGCACACTATTACAGACCACATGTTCCACGTGCCATTGCACAAGCGGAAACAGTTTGTAAATGTTAGCCTCTATTTACAAAACTTCTTGCAATCTGTCTTCTTTTAAACGAGTCTATTGAATGTTTATGATACTATTTAACAGAAACTGTATTTTCTAACACAATGCATTCTATCAACCGAAGCACTGATCACAGTCTATGCTGTACTATCAAAACGTAGAGTACAAATACCTTTTTTTCTCAAGATAACCTCCTTCTACGTCGCCTCGAATACAACAAGAACGTTTCACTTTCGTTTCCTGCCTATTGACGTCTCAACGTACGGTTGATGAGAACCCCCTCCCTACCTCCGATACACCCCTCCTTCATGGAATAAACTGGTGTCGTCATAGCGGCAGCGGCGGCGCCAAATTCGTTTGTTGAACATTCGAATGGTCACTATATATATATATATATATATATATATATATATATATTAAAGCTGCAGTGACTACAGGGAGTTTCGTTTTATAACCTTAATGGAATATGGGTCGAGATGGCGAAAAGTGCCTCCCGGCTGTCGCTTTAGAAATCTTGGTTGCTGTTTGAATCACCCTTAGGAATTGATGCTTATCATTCTAATATGATGTGGTGGTATGGTCACTCCCATCTTCATTCCTTTTTCGTAAAAAAGTTCCGTTTTCCCACTAACACTGTGAGGTTTGTGTGACTCCAGTAGCTTTTAGCAAGAGCCTCCGAGCTATAGCGGGCATTACCTCGGTGCTATAAGGTGTTGGGTAAGGTGCATCTGAGCATCAATTGTTGCCACTGCAGAGCCTTTGACCGGAGAACCCTAGTATTTAAAACCCGGTGGCAGGATTTTGAAACTAGCTATATATCTACATCAAATGAAATCACTGTGTCAAGGAGAGTGCTACCTGCCGCCTCCTCTCATCCGTAATTTTCCACGGTTTCTCCGATCAACATCCTAAAAATATGGTATATGATAATATGATATAAAATGATACCCTAAAAAATGGTTCATGGGATGCGCGCGATCTTTCTTTCGTTATCCTCACCCCTTACACACAATTGCACATAAAACTACTACACTGCCACACATGTTGAAAGAACAGTTGTATCTTATATATTGTCCCGGCTGGAGCGGTGTCACTCAGGTGGGAGATACATGGCTGTAGAAAATCCAGCAAGACGACGACGTGTAGGTCTGCACTGGATCTCGCCACTGCGAGATTTTATCACTGCAACCTTCCGCGATAAAAATGCACTATACATACGGGACTAATGGCCTTAGCAGTTGGCGCACCCAAAATCAAGGGTAAGTAGACGCGAATGGAAATATGAGGATGGATGAAAAGATTTTGTGAAGGTGGTTGCAATGGTGGATTAGAAGATAGATGCGAAGGTGAACGCGAAGGTGAACGCGTAGGCGGACGCGAAGGCGGACGCGAAGGCGGACGCGAAGGCGGACGCGAAGGCGGACGCGAAGGCGGACGCGAAGGCGGACGCGAAGGCGGACGCGAAGGCGGACGCGAAGGCGGACGCGAAGGCGGACGCGAAGGCGGTCTTGAGGTTGTGGATGTAGATGTGGTGGGGGAGGCGACTACAAAGATGGACGCGGTGACGGTAACGTGGGCTGAGGCGATGGTGGAGTGGCTGGTGTACGACGGAGGTGGGCGAGCCGGCGCGGCAGTGTGAGTGCGGGCGGAGGCGGCGCCGCGTCGGGGCTTCTTTTGAAGTGGCTCTCCCAGTCGCACCAACTAGCGCGCGCGCTGCGGGGGCTCATGGGTGTGGCTGCGCCGCGACCGCACGCCACACACGACCTTTTTAGCGTACATAAAAAATGACCCAAAAGGGTGTGTGCGGTTACTGCGTCCGCCTGGCCATGTGTGCGCGGTTTCGTGCACTCGTCGCCCCTTTTCACTTTGTGAACAAGTTGAGGAATTTTTAGTGAGACTGTCTGAAAACTAGAGCAATATACGTTTCCAGTACAGCATTTCCAGCACATATTCGTTTATTGCATTATTGGAACAAATACGTAAGTGCTGATTTTATAATGAATCGTCCAAACAGTGAGCATAAGTGAGTATAAGTGAGTGTAGTGAGTGAGTATGTCGTCCAAACAGTGAGCTCCGGTGAGAGTAAATATCTGTCTGTTAAACGAGATTTAATATACGGCCGTGGCTATGATCAAAGAAAATACATTTATTGTGTTGCAACTGAATACTTATATTATAAGCAAATAGAAAGCTAAATCTATAATTACTGTGTTTCTACAACATTTTTTCACTTGTATTTTCTTATTATTTTTGTTAGTATTCTTTTTTATTTATTTTACGTCAAATACAGTTAAAAACTGTGTGTGACGTGCTATGGGGAAAAATAATTCTGTGCATGTTTTCAAAATTCTCTGATCCCATTCTTAAGCCATACACTAACTGAATTTTGAATATAGAAAAAATGAGCGTTTATTGCAAGAATTTTTAACAAAAGTATTCGCTCCGAGTAATAAAATATATTTTCACGGGTAAATCAATAAATTTGGGCTCTTATCCCTCATTATGTCCTTCCTTAAGGAATAATACTTCCTGCCGCGACAACATGGTGAATGATAATTTGAATAACTATATTTCCCCCTGAATTCTAGAAGACGTGCACAGATAATGAAGTTACATTTATGTCCAGAAGCACAACAAGCGGCTATCTCAGCATTTGCTCTAAAGATCAGGGAAATTGTGCAAAAAACCTGATCGAGATGGGGGTCATTGACCCAGAGGCTGCGATACAAGACTTGTTACAGATTGTTTAGAATTATACAGTCCAATGGTAAATAATACATTAAATATCACTGTTAAAGTTAATGTTACTTTCTTTTTGATGCTCAGTATTGTCTCTAATTGAATAGAAACAGTTATGCAGCAGAAACGATTTCACTTGGGATTTAAACTTTTCTGTCGAATTTAATCGTTTAATGTCATCTGACAAAGTGTAAAATAATGTACATGCATTGTATGTGCATTGTTTGTAATGAGGTGCTGATACTTCAGAGCGGTTGATAGTCCTTCAGCATAGACATACTACACAATGTGTTCCAACGTACGTCAGTCAGTAAAAAAATCCTTCTCTCGAGGAGTAGGCGACAAATGTGGTGGTTTCCATAGCTCAGAGTGATCACCGTCACCTCTACTGAAGTTTTGACTCGCCAGTCCTTGTGTTTATGTAACGTTTATAGCGAATTGTGGATACGTGCCTGAATCCAATTCAACCACTCTGTGGAGGGAAATTCTAGCTGCTGATTCTCTAGTCGGTCATTTTCAGTCACTTTTCAAATTTCCTTCAATATCATGCTAATTAAGAAGCAGTGTTGAACAAAAAGCCACGGAACGCGCGCAATTTTTCCTCTCTCATCTCTGTCCCCTGCTCTGTGTAAGTATGTTTATAATATCTACTTAAACTTATAAGCCCCACACTTCACATCGAGAGACTAGTCTGAAGTATAGATCTGGTCTCTCCTAAGGCGGTGGACTACTTGGGAAGATACCTGGAAGAAGGATTTCCCTGCAATGTAAGACCGTTTCCCTGACATGTAAATTTACACTGGATCTTGTATTCCACCGGGCAGGAACTCGCCGCCTACTTTCAAATAATTTGCACAACACTAACGGGAATTATGATCGTATTTGTTGCACCAAAAGATTAATACACATTCACTCGCGATGGCTATTCAAGGCAACTTACTCAGGTGGCTCAGGGCATTAACTGATGTCCCAGCAATGCCTCTGACCGGTAGGTCCCAGGGTCCCACTCCCGGCGGTGGCTGGATTTTCTACATGCAACGTAGCCAGATCGAATTCAGGACCCCACTGGAGGAAAATTCTAGTGGTTGGCTGCTCTGATCGTTAGTTTTCCGTAGTTTCTCCAATCAACACCAGACGAATGCCGGAACAGTATTCTAACAAATGGGCCACGGACCACATGCGATCTTTCCTTCCTCTTCCTGCGATTTTTCCTTCTCGACCGCCGCCACCTCCGAGCAAAAATTCATGCACTTCACTTACGGGACTAATGACAATAGTAGTTGACCCGCCCGGAATCACTAATAATCAATCAATCAATCAATCTCCCCACCGCTCGAAATGCCCGCCCGCCCTCTCCACCATACTCAGACTTTTTTCTTTTCTTTTCTTTATGTTTATCTTTCCGTCAAAATGAACGTTTCCCGGGGTTTTAAATACAATTTTTGTTACAAAATCAGTCCTGATCACCCTCCCTCAGAATTGGCTAGCATCAATGTTGCAACGAGGCAAAATTTGAGAGCTTTCAATGTGCTTCAAACACACACACACACACACACACAAGCATACATCCACTGATACATATTTTTTCCGAACTGTTTTTGAATCTTGTTTGTGAAATGTTACTATTACGACACTCGGTACACATAAATTATTATTTTTTACTCATTGTTCTCGATCATTATGGTGATCATTATCATGGAAATCTGGATGCAACATTTTTGATTAAAATGATTGAGTTAGGCCTTTTGGTAATTATTGTATATAATTTCATTTTGTGCAAATGACGTTTTTGTTTGATGTACACGATGTTTGCCTACCTATTAATTAAATTAATTTAGTATGTAACCTGAGGGTGAATTTCATCAAACTGCTTTGTTTGTTCGAAGAGCATATAATAAATTAACTGGCAAGTTTTTGAAGGAATTGTTTGGAAATTAAAGAACGTCCTGACTCATTAACCCCAAATATATGCAAAGCTATCAGCAACTAGTATGCAATATTTTACAGATAAAACGCTTTGTTTCATATGAAATAACGTAATGTAACGAAGGGGTTAAAAGGAGTAGAAAAGAATGAGAGGAATGATTTCGTTGTGCAAAAAGTATTGCTATATATTGTGACCTTGCATTTAATATCGTAAAACGTTATATATTTCTCTTAATTGCATAGTCTATGTTCAATTATTTACGTTTTGAAAAAGCTGTTCGATGCTGTAATAGTAAGGTTCGTACAACGTCTTTTGACATACCATTCGTAACTTTTGAGTATAAGGCGGCCAAGAAATATATTAACTTGTTTATAATGCTAAGCTTTATTGCATATGCACTCGTTTTCAAAAAAGCGTCGTTAGGAGCACTATTTTTTTAATAACAACTATAAATTTTTAAAAAAATCAAACCTATAATCTTCGCTAATTGGTTCACCTCGTGATGCACTCGCTGCAATTTTATGTGACTAAATGTATGATGACGCAAGTATTCTTGCCGTAATTCATCTCAACCTGTGTCAATAAACGTCACTTCATTAAATATTTCTTGCAATGAAAATGGTATTTTAGTTGGAAAATGGTAAAAAATGCTGGTATACAAGAAATTGTTTACATTTTTGATTTTCGCAAACTAATTATGTTCTACCTCTTTTACAGTTCTGCCTCTTTTACAGTTTAGTACAACAAAATTTTCATACGCATTTTTTCATTTACGATGATTACATATCAATCCGTATTTGTGTTAGTCACTAATTCTTAAAATACGAGTTCTTTATATCCTAATAGACACTAATTCAACGATATTCAGTTTTTTCGTGACATTTTATAACCATCACATATCTTGTGACAAGTAGATGTTCATGGTCCACAAAGCAGGTGTTGGATAGTTTCTTACCATTGTAACTTTTTTAAATATATTTATTTCCTGTTCAATTTTACAAATTTTTCAGGATGATGAATAAATGTATACATAACCTTTTTGGAGATGCCAGAAATTAATATCATAATTAAGATAATTATGATTTTATTTTAAAAGTAATTACGAATAAAACTTTGATTTTAATAAATATTGCTTAATTTTTATAATAAATTTAGAGTTTTAAGAGAAGGTTTTATTGAGTAGTAGTTATTGTAGACAATTATTTATGGGGGGTGAAAAATATCTTTGGGGAAGCGGGATCGAATTCGTTTAACGTGATAATTTTTTCCCAGATCGAAATGTTGATGAACAGGATAATCGTTTAAACAGTTGAAGAATTTGGAGGATTGGTTTGTGATGAATGTTTTAATTGGCTCTATTTGTAATTCTTTGTGGATTTGTCTATTGGAGATAAACCATTCAGCCTTTAGAATTCTCCGTAAAAATTTATTTTGAATAGTTTGTATTTTCTTTACATTTGACGCAGATGCATTACACCAAATTGGGCATGCATATGTAAGTGATGGTCTTATTATTGCCTTGAATATTGATATACCACAATCTATTTGTAATTTTGAAAATTTATTAGTTAATGGGTATAATTTTGATATTTTTTGGTAAGTTTTATTTGCAATATTTTGAATATGAGTTTTCCAAGTTAATCGACGATCGAAATAGAGTCCTAAATATTTAATTGGAATATGATTTTCTATCCAGGGTATAGTTATATTATTTATTTTGAGACATGGGGGATTAGTAGGTCTGCAAAGTGTGAAAATTTTTGTTTGTGTTTTAGATGGATTTATTATTATTCTCCATTGTTGAGTCCATTTAATATATAAATTTAAAGAATTTTGAAGAGTGTTTCGGGCTTTATGCAATTTTTTGTGATGCGAAAAAAGTGCAGTGTCATCTGCATACAGCGCTATGGTGGTAAAAGGAAGGTGTGGAATATCTGACATATATATATTAAAAAGTAAAGGAGAGAGAGTCGATCCTTGAGGAATCCCTGAAAAGATGCGACGAGAAGTTGAATAAGAGGTGTTAATTTTGACACAAAACTTACGATTATATAAATAGCTTTTTATTATTTTGAATAAATATATGGGAATTCCTATTGAATGTAATTTATATAATAATCCTGAATGCCAAACTTTGTCAAATGCTTGGGCAATATCCAAGAAAATTCCAATTGTATGTTCCTTTTGATGAAAGTTTTCAGCTATTAATTCAGAAACACGTAGTAATTGGTGAGAAGTCGAATAATGAGAACGAAAACCAAATTGGTAATTTGGAATAGCTTGTATTAAGTTAATGTAGGATAAAAGACGAGAGTGCAATAGTTTTTCAAAAATTTTTGATAATGAAGATAAGAGACTAATAGGTCTGTAGTTTAAGGGAAGATGAGGATCCTTGCCTGGTTTACATATGGGGATAACGTAGGCTAATTTCCATGATTGTGGAAAATAAGAAATACGAAGCATTGAATTGAATATATTTGTTAGCTTCGATAAAATTTGTAAATTAAGTTCTTTTATCATTTTGTTTGTAATAGAATCATAGCCTGATGTTTTGTGAATATTCAATTTTCGTGTTATGTTTTGAACTTCTACAGGAGAAATAAATTTTATTTTTGATGGGACTGAATAAAGTGGAGAAGAGATGAAAGATTCAACTTCGTTATTAAATATTTGATCTATAATAGGGTTAGGGGTAAAAGACTTTTCTAAGTGATTTGCAATTAAATTTGATTTTTGAAAATCAGTATAGGCAGATATAGAGCCGTTATTTAATATTGGTATAGGGGAATAAGATTTTGTTAATTTTTTAATTGTTGACCATTGTGGTCTCCTATTAGGATGTATTTGTGCAATGTAATTTTGAAATTTGTCTAATTCATATTGGTCTATACGTAATTTGATAATGCGTGATAACTTGTTGATTTTTCTTTTAATGTCAGGGCGACGAGTTTGTTGCCAGAATCGTCGTAGGTTATGTTTGGATTTTATAAGATTTAAGATATTTATAGGGAGAGATCGACCATTGTAACTTGACAAAGAAGCATTCTAGGTGTAAATGTCTCAAAAACTGTTTTATTTCCACAACGCGAAACACTGCCTTTTTTAATCCGTTTCATTGGAGAAACATTGTGCGGGCATCCTTGTAACTTGCATCGTGTACCGGTTCGGTTACATATCTATTCTTCGAATATGCAAATGACTAATAGACACTTTCATTATTCTATGAATATATTAAAAAAGGTTAAAACATATTGGTCTGATCACGATAATTATTTTCTATTGTACTGACCCAGAGACATATGAGAAATATAAGACTTGATACATTTTAATATGTCAGCATTTACAGTGTTTGATTTTCAAAGACTATTTCCTAATTAAAGATACTATGCCATTTCATATTGTCAGATAAAAAAATAAGCAGTGGGAAAATATTTGTCACAGATTTTGTGAAGTGAAAGGAAGTATAAATACTCCATTGCAATGAATAGTGCGAGCAGTACGGAATGTATTTCGAAAATGTTAAGAAGAAAAACATTTCACGTGAGGATAGATACAGTAACTTATTTCTAAATTGTAGGCTATGAAGTTTTCTTGTATTGCATAAACTTGAGCATTAGTAAGATTGTCAGAATATAAATAAAATACGAAACAAAAGTAACTTACTAATTGAAGTTTCTCAACTGAAACGTAAAATTGGAAAATGTGGAATACTAACCTTGATATGTCAATATTTTCGTTAACTAGTAAACGTAATTTCAACATAAAGAAAGTAGGATAAGTGGGGTAAAAATGTGTCCAAGCTTAATTCAATTTTCAATAGAGGGCATGTTTGGTGATGTTTTGAAAGTCATTTCCCCAAAATTTCAGAACAACGCCGTAATTATTTTGTAAGATATAAGAAGTAATACGAATATTCAGTTATTGATTTTTTTCATCTCATTACTCGGAGACAAAATTGTGATAAAATTATGAGACATAGTTGACATTATACGTATCGTGGACGACTTCAAAGAATTCCTACAAATTGGTATTAAGGTGTTTTTACAACGGGATTTTTTCAGATTTTTCTTATTGGTGCGTTATTTTGAAAACAAAATAGTCATTTATGCGCATATAACTCATAATACGTTAATCAGTTTTCTACGAAAAAATACTTTTCTGGATGAAAATCATATCATTTTACCATACAAAAATTTTGCGGATTATTTTTGGTGCCAAATTCGAATTTTCAATTATAAAAGAATTAAAAACAATCATTTTTATCATGTTTAGTGATCTCTTTTTGATGTGAAAAAATTAAAAAATATTTGAAATGACTTTAACTCAAATTATATTCCAATTTTTTTGTTATTATTATTATTATTACTACTATTATTATTATATTATTAATAATAATAAATTAAATTCAATTAAAATATTCAATTTTGCAATTTTGGTAGAAACAATTAATGGTTGTGAACACATTCAGAAATAATACCTACGTTACATAAAAAGTATATTGAATCGTATTCAATAGGATCTCCTTCGCTATCCTCATCTACGGTCGACATAACTTCGTCAGTATCAAAACTTTGACACAAGTATTCAGATGGTTTAATTTTGCGGGACATATACCGAGCATATGACAAACGGTATATAATTCCTGCTAAGTGAAAACAAGCAACATTTGTCTGCTATTAGCACATTGACATGCATTTGGTAAGATTCCAGATATTCCTATTGTATGTGGCTTGTAGTCAACGAAACATTTACATGTCTTGCTTTTTTTCGCGATTGTAATTCGAGTTTTACAATATTCGCTTTTTCCTTTAAGGAGCTAAGATGAATATTATCATCTTCATCTAACATTTCCGCTAAGTAAAATACGATAGACCTTGAGATAATTGAGAAGTGCCCGTGAAAAACATTAATTATATTTTACTCATTTCTGGAAAGCCAATAAGATCATCAGATGTCATGTTTTTAAATGGTACAGTTTTACGACCCCAATTTGCAGTTTAAATTTCTTCAGCAAGAGTATTTTTAACGTATTTCCTGACATTTATCAGGTTGATGATTTCTTCCACCATGCCTTGGTCGGAATTAAAACATGCAATCTTACAGGATAATCCCGCTTTTGGTAAACGTTTATTATCGAGTGGATTATGTAACAGTCTATATTTTTACCCAATACACACGGACTGCTTCAATTGGCCGGCGAACTTTAGTTACAAAGCGTGATTCATTCGATTCTTTTGTTGACAACTGCTTGCGTATTCCTTTGAATGCTGGCATTAGCACCTTGTACCTTTTGTCTTCCAGAACACTTTTAACATTCTGAAACCTATCTCTAAAACAAAAATATCTCCCTGTTTTAACAAAGAATTTAAGTTGTCTTTTGACATAATCTCTTTCAAAATGCTAGAATCATTTTGATTTGCATAATATGGACCAGCAACATTTTCGAAAATATGAATTTGGCGCCGAATGTAATCCACAATATTTTTGTATCGTAAATGATATGATTTTTAAGAAAAAAGTATTTTTCCGTAGAAAACTTATGAGTTATATGCGTATAAATGATGAAAAAATATTAATTGTATCCAATATAGACACACCAATAAGAAAAATCTGAAAAAAATGAGTAGTAAACGACATCTTAACAATGACTTGTAGGAGTCTTTTTGAAGTCGTCACCTCAGAAATAAAACAGAAAAATACCGAATAATAATTTAATGTTTTTTTAACAATTAAATTTCCGGCCAATTTTTTTCAAAAAGGCTTTCAAAGATACGTATAGATGTTACCTATATCTCGTATTTTTTTCAGAATTTTATCTTCGAGTAATAATATTAAAAAAAACAACGAAAACTCGTATTTTGATATCTTACAAAATAATCAGGCTGCCGTTCTGAGATTTCGGGAAAATGACTTTCAAAATGACTCCAAACGTGCATTCTATTCAAAATTGAATTAAACTCGGGGGCGTCTTTACCCCTTTTATCCTGATACAGCCTTTGTCCACAACGTTGTGAGAGAGTAGACCTCGGATCTTTCTTCGGCATACATCAACATAACTGCTTCATTTACTCTGTCAATATTCTGACACTAACGCCAATGTTGAAAATCTTTTTTATTCTTTCTCATACCTTATCTTGATTTTCACAGATAACAAGTCGAAACTTGCACCAACAGCAATTATAAAAACATCATCTGAAATATCCTCCATCTTCAAATGTGGAACATACATATGTTTAAATGTATACAGAAACAAAACTATAGCGTGTCAAGCGACAATCAAATGGAAATGAAAGACTTTTGCGACTTAAGCAATAATCGCATCGAATTGAATGCGTTGATGGCGTTGCACTCCTGCGTATTAAAAGTAAAAAGATTTCTTCACACTACTTTTCTAATGAGAAGAAGGTATTACGAAATGTATTGAACGACACACGGCCTATTACACAAATAATAGACTTCGTTTGTTATAAACCTCGGCTATGGTCTCGGTTTAAAAACTTTAACTGTTATTTGGTGTTTAACGACCTAATGACGTTAATAACTATAACCATCCACGGAGTATCATCATTATCACCGTGAGCATCGTTGTAATGCTAGTGTCGTTCATTCTCTCTCAGCCCGCCGCGCCATTCTCCTAAACGACCTTCACACTATCCAACAAACAAAATTTAATCAAAATCTTTTTTAAGACAATTTTTTGAAAATTTTGAAAATGTCCCAAGAGCTTCATATTAAGTCCCCCCCCCAAAAAAAATTAAAATATCGGTTTCAAATTCAAGAGATCGCATCATCGTCCAGATCGTTTGGGGAATATCAATTTTGAAGAAAATCGGCTGCACGGTTTAGCCCTAGCGTTGTTCACAGACGGACGGACAGATGTTTTACCGTCAATCGACTTTTTGGTATCAAGGACCAACAAACCATGTTTGCAGGCTCACCGCGTGTTAGATGTTTTTTTACTAAATTTAGCAACTGGATTTATCTACTTTTTCGTTACCAGGATCCGGCAATAAGAGTTATACTGTCGAAAATTCGCCGCTTGACCCGCAGCATTACATAACTTTGTCTCTAGTATGTAAGCGGTAGCGATAAAGTAAAAACAGTTATTATGAACACCTGTCACCGATATGTCTGACATGTAGTGTCGGTGGTCCTGAAAGTGAGGTAAGTGCCTTGCTAGTTACTTGCTCATCGGAGCCGTACCAGGGCCGGCCCCGTGGCGCAAACGGTTGCGACAGCCGTCGTGTGCGCCTTGGAGGCTGCAAGTTCGAGTCCTGCGTAGGCCTGGACGTGCATGGTCGTCCCTTCACCCTTCAAAATCATCCTATTACCTCATAATTCACACTTCAAGGCCTCTTGACCTTGTCGTGCCGAGCGATACAGCTGAAAAGCTGATCCTAAGGGGAAGTAACGTTAATCGTGTAGCGTGGTCAAAAATGGCAGATACGCGAATAATAATAATAATAATAATAATAATAATAATAATAATAATAATAATAATAATAATAATAATGTCCCATTAAAGTGGAAATGAAGAGGATGAAGATAATGAGAATGAGAAAGAAAAAGATGAACAAGTTGGTGAAGCAGCGACATAAATTACAACCAGCCATCACTACACCGTAACATTTGTTTGCCACGTGTAATTATTTCGGCCTTCGCCGGAAGCCAGAGCCAGGCCGCCCAGAAGGGACACGCCCGTCCCCTTCCCCTTGGGCTGGAAGTTCCCCGGCGCGCCGCGCCCGCAGATATTCACCTCTGGAGGTGCGCGCGACGCCGCTCAGCCCCCTCCGCGTTTCATACGCAAATCTGTGCAAATTACACAGGCGTTGATATGTGCGCGTTTCGCACGTCCTCCCCCTTCCCCACTGCCGGCGCTGCCTTTTTATTTTGTGCTTTTTAGTCTGCGTGGAAGTGACATGGCTGAGAGAGCCCAGAGGATTAACCGTTTCGGATTGCATGTATTTAGGTGAGGCAAAAACATACCCAGGTTCGGTTTTACCAACAACGATTTATTGATATAAATAAATGCGTTTTCTTCTTCTTCTTCTTCTTATTATTATTTTCCTTCCATGTAAATGGTGCCTACTAAAAATTTTGTTAAGAAGTGAAGTGGGAAACGTGGTGATTTTGCAATTGCTTTTCAGGTGAAAACAAGGGACACGAAGTACAATCAGGTAAAAATAACCATTGGTTACCAGAGGTTACATAGATCCCAAACTTTTCAATCTCTGTAAGATGATTGCATCCGTTAGTACGATGTAGGTAGGTGATAAATACTTCTTAAACCTACGTAATAATTGAAGGTATACATAACAAATTGCAAAGTTTAAGAGAATAAAAATCATTCATTTCAATAGCTTCAACAATCTAATTGTATTGACGTAATGTATTGGACTAGTTTAAGGTCAATATGCTTTACAAATTAATTTTTTTATAATTCGAATTTTTTATAGTGCCAAATTCATCAAAGATGATATCAATAACGTATATAGAATTGATTGTGTTTTCTTATTTTTTTTTTTGTTAAATTATAAAAATGAATAACGATTTCAGAGGTTGTATAGGATACACGACGATCTGCTTTTGCCTACCCAACTTTCCAAACATGGGCAAAAATATCCATTTTTTACATCGAATTAGAATCCAAAAAACTAACTCAGAGCAATTGATCCCGAAGTGATAATATGTCATTTGCCGATATAGAGCAAATAACGAACATAGTTATAGATATAAAATAAAGACGATAGTCGAGGTTAATAATAACCCAATGCTTTATTTATAATATTGGCCGTGTCATTCAATATTTTTTAGTATTACTACCTTCTTAAAAAATTATGCGAATTAGCTTTTCTTGGAACAGGAGTTCCCAAACTCCATCTTTAGATAAAAGTATTTTGTTTCGATTTTGTAGCGGAAGGCGAACTGTTCAAAACCATGACAGATACCGACCAATAAGAGTGGCTTTTGGTTCCTGTTGTTGCACTTAGTCTACAGTGCAGTATTACAAAAAAATAACAACCATCTTTAGCAAAAGTGTACGAACATAGGTAGTTGGAAGGGCAACGTTTGACTATCGAGCGTGTCGAAAACTGAAAGATAGGAGGTTCGATATTTTTCGGATAATTTTGCCTGATGTGTTGTATATCAGCGAGATTTTGACGGTTGCCAAGGTATAGACTGCGTAATTGGGCAATATCCGTGGTTCCCCTGGTTGTTCTTAGGCGAATGCTGGAGCACTTTACTATAGAAAATGGGCCACAGACTGTTCCGAACGTCCTTTCCTTCCGCCCAAGCTGGAACGGGATACTCCCAGCTCCTCCTACTTCATAAACAGCATGCACAGGTTCAAGTAGTTTTCAAGTTGGTTATATCATAAAAAAATAAAAATTAATAATAAAAATAGTAAATAATCATATCCAGCGCATTTATTAGTAAAGATGAGCAAGAAAGGCACATCCCTCCCCATCAAATATAAATAAAATTCCTAGAGATTTTTCTCAACATCGAGACAGGGTGCGGCGGGCAGAAATGGGCGGCACAAGCCGTTCGCCAGCGGAATAACGCTTTTTTTGCTGCTGGTCGTACATGAAAATAGATGGCCCTTTAACAGCTGCGACGTATGCTAATTTGTGCGAAACACTAGGGAAAAGGTTATGAAGGGAATTGTGGTTCAGCGGGGGGGATGTGTTGAATTCAGAAAATGCGTAACGTGGCAGGTTTGAAATTAATGTTAGAAAATTCTTTGTGTATTAAAAATTACTGCGTGATAATATGCTGTTGAAAGTACAGTTGGTTCAAAGTGCGATAGATTTAAAAAGTTTACTAACGCGATAAAATATTTTTGAGTTTCAGATGTGTTATGCACATCTCTGTATAATGAAGTACCCTAGTTTGCACATATTTCGTTTTGTGTTATTTCAAAGAGATCGATTCAGTAATGTTTCAATACTTCTTATTTACTGAAGTAGTTTATTCACATTTTTATTCAACTAAACTCTGCGAAATAAAATGTAAACTGATTTAAATATATAAAAGGGATTACTAAAACTGTTATTGGCATCTTCCTACTATCACATATTTTAGGTCATTATATGTTGTCAGTCAATTTTTCGGGAAATCACAACTCTTTTAGTCAAATTTTATCCGAAGGTATATGGGTATTATATATAAGAAAGTTAATAAAAATATATTATGTATATATTGACCGCATATTAGAGAACTTTTACCATATCTCTGATTGTTCTGATTCGAAAGAAAAAATATTTTTATAAAAATTCGAACAAATGAGAAAACATTCTACAATAATCATTTTCAGATGTTTCATGGTCTTTAAATTTCAAGGGAAATATTTTTTCCGAATGCTACGTTTATATGTCTATAATATTCCGTGTTATTGTACTAATTCAAAAAAGAAACATCCCTATTATGAACGGAATTATGACTATAAATAACGAGTTTTCTTTTTAAATCGTTATCTAAGAACTTCTTGCCACATTTCATTCAAAATGATTTCTTATTCTAACCTGTATCTTAGTTTACAAGTATAAGTATCTAAAATGAAATTAAAAGTTCTCGAATTATCAGCTAAAACAAGAAATATAAGTTTGAATAATGAATCACGGGCCGGAATGCATCAGACAAAAACAGGAAAGATGAATAACCTCTCCGTGTATTACGAACTCCATTAAGTGCTTCGCAACTGTTATTAATAATTACAAAATTCCTGCAGTGAAAATTAACGTAGATTCTATTAGCAAGGAGAGTTATACAGTTTGGCGTTAATTAACCGCGTCGGACGTAGAAATATGAAGTTCCCTAAACACTCAGTTTTCAACGTTGCTGATGGAGTTTTAGTAACGTCACGCTCTGCTTTCAGTAAATTCCCCTAGAAGTAAGATTGACGAGGAAAACTTCGGTATGGGATTTCGCTAGAATTAGTATTCAAAGAAATATTGCACTGGCAATTATATTAATTTGTACGCAATACACAATAAAAAATCAAAAGGCTTTAAGGAACAAATTGAATGATTTGAAACCGTTTGTTCAAACACTGAGCTCTCAGCATGTGGCGTTCTGTAATCGCTATTGTTCAGGTGAGTTCATGAAATGTTGGAAGTACAGTCGTTACGTTGTTCATTTATTTGCATTTGGTCCATTGATACATTGTCTTATAAACTGCTTTCTCTGCCACCATAAATGTTGTTCTGTCTCCTAATTATTGTAGTTAACTTTGCGATCAGGGCATTAAAATACTTTATTGAGAAATACAAGTCTCTTTATCAAATAAATTAGGCAATAAATATGCATGATTAAAATATCAACGGGATTCTTGTGAAATATGTCAATTTAATCTAAAGAGAAAAAAAAATCAAGTCCGATTGCTTCTGACACAACGCTTGTAAACATTGCATAGTTAATAGCAAACTCTTACCGCTTTCAAACTACGAAGTCCGTCACCATGGACAGACGACACGTGTGTGTGAGTTGCGTCGTCCTGGTCGACTGACGGCGGCGCACGAGCTGCCGGAAGAGCGGCGCGGGTCGGTCGTCCACGGGTCGTCGATGTGACGAGCAGACGTGGCGGCGAGGACGCGGCGTTGAGGACGGCGCGACACGACGCGGTGGGCGGCCGGCGGCTACTGAGGGCGGCGCGGCCTCCCCGACGCTTTATGCCGCCGCGCGTCGCGACGCCGCCGCCGCCACGGCGCCTGCGCCGCCGCCCGCGCCGCCGCCCCCGCCCCCGCCCCCGCCCCCGCCCCCGACGCCGCGGCCGCCGACGCTCCCGCTGGCGAGTTCACGTGCGCCAGCGGTTCCCACTGTTGTGTTGTTGTTGTTGTGCGGGGCCACTGGAGGTGAAGGTTGGCTGCTCCCATCAAATCGATGGGTTAATGGCGGAGTGGTTGGACATTGCGGGGGTTACTACTGGATTTACTAGAGATCTAATGCGAGGGAAAGGGCATAAGATGATTATAAATATTTTGAATAAAGTTAATTTTGTTTTAAACATAATGGCGACTTTTTAGTTCTCTTCGATCGATTTACCTCTCGTTCTATTACAAGGGTAGAAAACAATGGCTCAACCGTTGACCGACGGTCGCGCTTCCCTTCCCGGCGTTGCCGACGGCGATTTCACGTGCGCCGGCGGTTCCCACTGTTGTGTTGTTGTTGTGCGGCGCCATTGGAGGTGAAGGTTGGCTGCTCCCATCAAATCGATGGGTTAATGGCAGAGAGGTTGGTCATTGCTAGGGTTATTACTGATTATTGGATTTACTTGACATCTAATGCGAGGGAAAGAGTATAAGATGATTATAAATATTTTGAATAAAATTAGTTTTGTTTCAAACATAGTGGCGACTATTTAGTTATCTTTGATCTACCTCTCGTTCTGTTATAAGTGCTGAAAACAATGTCTTAAGCGTTGACCGATTGTCCCACTTCTCTTCCCGACGCTTCCGACAGCGTTTTCACGTGCACTGACGATTTCCACTGTTGTGTTGTTGTTATGTGGGGCCATTGGAAGTGAAGGTTAGACTGTCCCGTTGAAATCGATGGGTAAATGGCGGAGTGGTTGGTCATTGCGGGGGTTATTACTGGATTTACTAGAGATCTAATGCGAGGGAAAGGGCATAAGATGATTATAAATATTTTGAATAAAATTAGTTTTGTTTCAAACATAGTGGCGACTTTTTAGTTATCTTTGATCTACCTCTCGTTCTGTAACAAGTGCCGAAAACAATGGCTTAACCGTTGACCGATTGTCCCACTTCCCTTCCCGACGCTTACGGCAGAGTTTTCACGTGCACTGACGATTTCCACTGTTGTGTTGTTGTTATGTGAGGCCATTGGAAGTGAAGGTTAGACTGTCCCGTTGAAATCGATGGGTTTATGGCGGGGAGAATTTTCACTGATAACTGGACTTACTATCACGTAATGCGAGGAAAATAGCACTAAATGATTATACATATTTTGTATGAAGTTCATTTTGTTTCAAATACAGTGTCGATTATATTTAGTTGTCTTTAACCTATCTCTCATTCTGTGAAAAGTGCAGAAAATAATGAGTGAAACATCGCCGAGAACCCGGCTGCCCCGCTCCTGTCCCGGCCCACGCCCTCCGATGCTGCCGATGGCGATTTCACGTGTGCTGTCTATGGTGGTTGTTCGGGTCACTGAACGTGAGAGTTGAAATACTCCTGTTTCGAATCGATGGACTTCTGGTGCAGAGATTGCTCTTTGATGGGTTCACTATATGCTCGGGGAATAAATACCCTTGTTGAACACCTTTGCTCTCAGAGAAATAACCTAAAATGCTTACACATTGTTTTCATGTAAAGCTTGTTTACATGAGATAGCCAATCACATGTAGATGCTCACAGTGACACAAATGGTCCAGTACTGAATACCTATAATCCAAAACTGAGAGGTTCATTGGTGCAATTCAAGACCAAGTTATTGCAACGACGAGATATCTAAAACACATAAAAATATCCAGATATGCCTGCTGGTGATTGTTGGGTGGGTGTAATTGCTGTGAGACTATTCAGCATATTATCTCATGCTGTAGTGAACTAGCCCCGACTGAGTTTAAGAACAGACGAATGGTGGGACGAATTATCGATGCTCGACTTGCCAAGATCTATAGTTTAGCACCGTACTATGATACTCCAAGTACATCTCACAATACAAGTATATCTCAAAAAATTGTCCTTAAAACATGTAAAACTTGTACTGGGACCGTAGTATACTGGCAGATCGGACAGTTCGCCACAACGAACCTAACATAGCACTGAGACAAAAACAAGTACTAGTGGCGCTTCAACAGTACATCATTTCTCCCATTATTTCTGAATTTGTAATTTTCGAAAATTCTGAGATTTCGACAAAAATTAGTCCTGCCTGATTAATTTAAGCGTTCCCATTTCTAACCTCCCCCAAAAATATGCAGTACCCGTAAAACAAACTTACGAATATTGTTCTGAATCAGGTCTTTTAAGTACCACGTGCTGGACTATTTCCAATGAGCAACTATGTAGGTACCTGGTTATCTCTGCGAACATACATTCTTCACAACAATGGGGCTCAATTATAATTTTGCTGGCTTAACTGCAGAGACAAGATTGTGATTTAGAACCCGATTAAAGACGTACAATTCTTTTAATTTATCATTCGGTTTATTTTTGTTGGAATTCGCGAACGCAAAGAAGAATAATGTGGTTGGCTGAGACCGTATATGTTTGTGCGCATCCTCCCAGTGGTCAAAGTACTTGACCTATTGTGCCCAGGTAAAGTCAGAATTGTTCCATAATGTCACGGAAGCTACCCAGAATATGTATTTTCGTTTCTCATTCCGCAAATAATTTTAATGTAGAGAAAAATTCCAATGCTGATTTTATTGAGGGTTGACATCAGTAGACTCTATTGTTATTTTTGGCTCTAAACGTGTCTGGTCGACTGTTAATTCGGAGTAGAAACACAAAACAGCGCTTTAAACTCTTAGAACTATATATGTACGCTTTCCATAATTAATATTATAATGAAATAGTGGATATGTCCACATACAATGATTACATCAACTAAAGATCGAAGTAATATATTATGTATAGAGTTATAGTCTAAAATTATACAATAACGACGATTTAAAAAAGATTAACACTTAAATTAATAATTTAAAATTATAAGTTGAAATAATTATGCATGTAGTTTTCAAAATGTAAGTTTAAATTAACAATCCGTATATCATAACGGATTGAGCGTTCCTGCAATTGCGAATGGTGGCGAGTTCGATCTCACCAGGTGCCAGATATCTGCCTTTAACATGGACGAGTTTTGGAGGCCTGTCCGGATCGAAGTCGTGGGCCGACTGCTCTAATCAGTTGCTATCCGTGGTTTCCCCGATTGATTTCGGGCGAACGTCGGAGCTGCACCATAGAAAACGTTCCACGGGACGACTTCGATTCTTCCTTTTCTACGCTATTAATTACGAGAATAATCACTTATTCTCGTAATGCACATTCCAATGATCTGGGAAGGGCATAAACTTGTACGGGGATATATAATACAAGTGTATAAACTTTAATATTGTGATATGAATGTTCCCATAAATGTCATAATTTTTCATGTACAAAAATATTAATGTTATTGTGTAGATGTCGCTAACAACCTTTTGTAGTTGATGCGACATAAAATTTTAAAAAAATTAAAAAATTAATACTGATCTGGGAAAGATTAGGCAAGCGTCGGAGGAGATCATGACGTGTAACAAGCTGTAGAACCTCAAAAGAAATGGAGATATGGAACCAAATTTTCTGTTGATTTTCTATTTTTTCATCGATGCTTATTACTTTATTTTATACTTATACATTATTTTAAAAGAAATAAATTATACATGAAAAACTATATTTAAGCATTTTAGGCTATTTCCTTCAAGTCAAGATGTTCCACGAGTTTTATACCCTGTTCGTATAATGACCCTATCAACCAGCAACTTCTACGTCACGAATCCATCGATTCGAACAAGAGTAGTTTAACCTTCTCCTCCAATGACCAGTACAACAATAGTCCCCACACTTGAAACCCCGTCAGCAGAGTCGGCGGTCGCGGTGTCGGGAGGGGGGCGGCAGGGTCGTCGACGATGGCAGACTCATTGTTTTGTGCATTTTAATAGAAAGAGAGGTAGATCGAAGAGAACTAAAAATAATCGGCATTGTATTTGAAACAAAACGAACTTCATATGAAATATGTGTAAATACATTTTTGTATTCCAGCATTATAAACGACATTTTTCCTTACAGAAAATCTTTCATCAAGGATATTTTATGGCACAGATTATGATATATTTTCCGTTTGTGGCACGAATTATTGCATCATCACACATTCAGCCAATCGCAGCGAGAGAATCGTAGGGAGGTAGCAGTAAACGGAAAAACTGACCAGAGTTTATTCACATAAGAGTATATCCGAGACGTCACAATAAAGGTGATTATCAAAATTAATTTTGATTCTCTTACAAATTTGTAGTGCTATTATACAAAATATTGAATGCAACTCATGTATAATGTTGCTTTATTGCATTAGTACAAATTTGAAAACTCGTTCCTAACGACTCACTTTTTTAAAACATGTACTCATTCAATAAGGCTTAACATTACAAACTAGTTACCTAAACCACTATTATATTACTACTTTATTTTAAAGGAAAGGTATAATGGGGAATAGTAATCCTCTGCTTCGTGTACCACTCTATGTAGATTAGATGATACAGCTTTCTTCCGGAAGTACTCCCAGAAGCTGACGGCCTGTTTTGTGTAGCTATTGCTGATTTTTAAGATGTCACGACCTACCATCATACTTGAGATTGTGACCCTTTGGACTAAGCTTTTCAGATGGTGGAGTTGGAAGTGGGTGATTTTGACCCTCATAAGCCATTCCAAGGATTTCACATACATTTTACCTGATTTGACGATCCCTGATACGAATGTAATAATTGATATTGCGTACATATTAATTACCAATTTTGTGAGCTGAGAAAGATTTTAAATATACTTTTCATTCTCTTGACAAATTCCGTCTTAGTTTCGCATTAATTTTATACCAACTTCTTTTGGTGGTTCCCTAGATACTTGCAGAGCTCATCTGCTTCTAAGGCAGTTATAGACTCCTTTGATATGGTTTCGTGACCTATTGCATTGATGAGTTTATCTTTATTAATGCTATGGATTTTACGCTTTTTAATGCCAAATTGCATTCCTATTTCAGCGGAGAATCAGTGGTTACTGTTTATTATTATCATCTGTAGCAGATGCAGCCTGGAGTTGCCGTGCTGCGAGTGCGACTACATACGGGGATCAGAACGGGCTCTTTCAGGGGATTGTTTGCCTTGGCAATGATAGATAATATGCAAGTAGAATAAATAAATTTAATTGCTTGATAATTGAGTACAATTGATTTGATTTATAAAAAGCCGGAGGACCATTGATAGTTTATGACGTTAATGATTGCTCTTCTTTCTTGAAGTACACTTGGCAGCTTACTTACAGTTTGTTGCAAGGAAGGCAGTAACCCAAATCACTCGGCTGAGTGTGTCGCTGTCCGGGCTGAGGTAGGCTCCAGGCAGTTCGGTGGTGCGAACTGGCATGGGCGCGGACTCAGATGACCGGAGCTGGTGGTGGAGTTTGCCGTGAATTCGGCCAAGTGGCGGCTGCGGCTCGCGAGTGGCACGAATTTGAGGCAGGTTAGATGTGGCCGTACTAATCGCCTTGATAGGCGAAGC